>VHZZ01000137.1:178917-196734 GCA_009801015.1 Silene noctiflora
CTTTAAAATTTGATTTTGTGAAATTCTGATTTCAATATTTGTAACTTTGTTAAACTCTTTTAATAACAAGCTTAATAACCAAACCCGTGCAATTTCGCACGGGGTAAAACTAGTGTGTATTTTAATGAAAGAACTTTTTTTTACCATTAAACTACGAATATCATTTTATAATTTTGTTCAATTTTTTAATGAACCTAATAGTAAGTATATGTTAAGTTATTTTCTAAAGTAATTATTATTGCATTGTGAAAAATTTAGCAACATATAATCTATAGTTTAATACCAGTTTTATTTTTTATAATGAAAGCAATCATAATTTTGATTTTAATTAAAAGATTAGATTATAATTATAAATTTTGGAGGGAAAACTAAGAGAATTTTTATTCTCTTAGTAGTAAGACGGATTTAAATGTTAAATGCCATGTCTATTTTCCACCAAGATTTTACCATGACTGCAATTTTAGAGAGACGCGAAAGCAAAAGCCTATGGGGTCGCTTCTGTAACTGGATAACAAGCACCGAAAACCGCCTCCCCAAGGGGAAGTCGAATCCCCGCTGCCTCCAAGTTTAATATGATGCAAGTAAGATTAATTTTGACAAGGCATCCCTACAATTGTAGGTTGGTTGTTTACTATTGTACTAACAGATGTAGGATCTTATTAAATAAAACACGCAACTTCACCCGAACAAATGAAAAATTTTGATGCTAAAATGATTGATTAAGAAACTTTGGGACTAAAGACTAAATAAATAAACTTTTTTTATCACAGAGCTAAATAGTTGTGTTTGCCATGTAAGGAAAGAAGAAAAAAACGAGTTACCAGAACTAATACTCCCTCCGTCCCAATAACATGTTTATCTTTGATTAAATACCTCTTATAGAGAATAAGTTAAACAGATAGATTGAGACGTAGGGGTTATCTAGTCTGACTTGCCCTCGCCGACTTCACTGGGTGTTTTAGTAATCATCTGATCAACTGCATGCACAGTGTTTTGTAGCTCTTCCCATATGGCCTTGTATACCATTCTCTGCCTATTCACTGCTGATTTCCCTTCAAATGCTGCTGATACGACGACAATGCTAGCATCAACATGACGTAAACAATTGGTTAAGACGGATAAAGATAAGTAAACAACTTCACATATTACAACACTCCTATTACTAGATATACAACTATACAACTCAGTCCAAGTGTTTTAAGAGGTAACGTTAATTCTTTAGTATAATCATTTCACGTCCGAAATAGTATCATGTCTATAAAATGCATGGTTAGTTACACATAAGAGAACCTGGAACACAACCAATTGAATATACTCCGTATAAAAGAGCTGTGTCTGTTAACGACAAACACAGAAGCTAATTGTGCTTAAGTTGTCCCAAGTATACCCGTCCTTTAAAGTTTAAATTCCTTGAGATAAACGATGACCCTTGGTTGTTCCTAAAGCATTTCCCCTTCACCTCCAAACATTGTTCCATCAAATGAAAAAACAAAACTGTGTTTTCGCTGATACCTAGACTCCTTGAACCTCTCCAAAACACAGAAAGCGGAAAGGCTTCGACAAGCCTGAAAGTCAAAAGTGGCCAATATGGCAAGATATATGACCCCTTGAACATAGCTGACATCTTTGTATCACCCAACACTGTTTTCACTCCGTACGTCATCTACTGAATTGCCGCTTTAAGAACAGACTACCAGTAAGGTAGAAAATGGCGTGAAGGTGGGTCAGACAATCTTTGGCGTAAAGGTGGGTCAACAAACATTTTAATTGGTCAGTGAAAACTGTTTAACCATTCTTTTACGATATGCCTAAATTTCTCCCTCATGGAGAATTGATTTCATACAAGCATACAGCACATTACGCAGCGCAGAATATCAATTGTGCAATAAAATCTTTACTCTAATTTAATCATTCCTTTTTCTATCATAACTCGCTTAGCCTTCACGGCACAAAATGTACACGGCTAGATACTGCATTTCCCTCATTAGTCAATAAAATACACTAAAAGTTCTGCTACATCTCTCAGTATATACAGAGTAACTAATAACACATCTACTGACAAAACCGTGAGATAACATTCATCGTACATTCCTAGTTTTCGTACTCAGTAGCTTAATGGCCACGGTCATGAATTCAGAATAACATCTTGAAATAGGGATCCAAAATTTAACCAAGTATATAGAACCATTCAAGTAACATTGATCAAGGAAGTAGGGATGCATTTAAGCGAATATATGTACATGCATATATGCAAAATTGCATATAGATCAATTTATTCAAATATGAAAACATCACATAGTGCCTCAATTGCCTCATTGGCTCCCAGAAATGGCAGGCAAGAAAAGGGAGGGGGGGTCGGATGCATGCACCCTTATGCCTGGTTAATCACATCAAGGCAGTTTCCGACATTTCACATAATTATTGCTTGTGAAACTCGGGTAAGAATATGCAGTTGATCACAACCTTGACATTAATTTCCAACTTCTCACATGACACTGTAATACCCTACAGAAAAACTATTATTCAGACAATACTCTAGCCTTACCTGACATGTCGTCCATCGCCATAAGCATCTTTGACAGTAACAGATTCAGCATTCAGCTCATCTCTAATCTGTTGACACAAATTTTGCTTACATATGAGGAAACCAAAATTTGCAAGACACTTTATGAACATACAATTGAGACTAGTAGATCATGTAAAACTAGTACAACCCAAAACTCATCACTAGTCAAAAAAAACATTAAACTATAGAACAACATCAGAGTCTCAGTCCCAAATTGATTAAGGGTCGGCTGACATGAATTATCATTTAGAACTGAGTGATCGTAAATTGAAAAAATCACAATGCAAATAGGTAGAAAGAAAAGACTGAAAGCAAATGAAAACAGAAACATAATACAGAAGTTTAAGCTGAACTCAGCTAGCAAAACTTCAGCATTCAGGTATAATACACACAAATTCTTGTGCTCCTTAACATCAATCAAACATGGCTTCTACTTGTAACTATTTGTCGCTAATGAGGGCAAAAATTTGACAGGGAGCCAATTACTAATTCGAATAAGGTAAACTCGAAACAAAAATGGAATATTTTAACTAAAAATTTCATCTTTTTTAACCCTAGATGCCCGACCGCCCTCCGCGCCTATTTATATTGTCCCCATTTAATCTGTGTTCAAAACAATGTCGACCTTTGACCAATATTTTCTCACAATATACGATAATTACAACTATTACCCATCCAAAGTATCAAAAGGGTATCAAAAAAGTTGACTAATTTATAAAAAACACATGAAGAAATCAATAAAAATAACAATCAATCGAAATTGCAGCAAAATAAATCAAATTAAACAAGAACCCACCTTGTTTTCCATGGATTGCATAAGAGGAGAATCAATGGATCCAGGATCATTAACATTGTGAGGTGTTGTAGCACGAAATCTACGAATACCGCCATTGTTGAGCTTAGTTAATGATGTTAATGGTGAAGAAGAGGGTGAGGTTACGAGGGTTCGAACCCGGGTGGCTGAGACTTGAAGAATAGGAAGAAGGTGAGGACGATGGAGAATGGTGGAAGCCATGGATAGGTAAGTTGGTCGTAGGAGAAGGTGCTTGGTAATGGCAGCCATGGTTATGGACATCGTCTAGGAAGAGCTGAGGCTGCAATTGATTTTAGTGAGTCTCTATTTCTCTAACATGCGGGGGTAACAAACTAACAACTTGAGGTAGTAAGCAACGGAGTCAATCGGGTCGAGTTTTGGTCGTTATAGGAGTTATTTTGGGAATGATGCATTGGGTCGGGTTTGAGTCAGGTCATTATCGAATACGGTTACTTTGCCCTAACCGTACCCGTTCTCGGACAAACATCATTATCAGAACAACTCTAAATAAAACTGATTAAAACTTCAATACTGTCTCGTACACTCATACTATGATATGTCATACTAAGATAGATGTGTTTATGAGTCACTATTATATATACTTGCAAAATTTTATATACAAATTATTCCTATGTGAAAATGTATTATGTTGAAAAAAAAATCGGTGTTTGTTGAAATGAGGTTGTTTAGTTAAATACGGTTTATTTGCAATTGAAATCGAGAGGTTGTTGTATGGATAATGATGTCTGGTATATTGTGTTTTATGGAGATAATCGGGGTTGGGCATCTATTGTAGATTAGCACCGAGAAATTAGGTTTTATTAGAATCGATGGATGACTGCAACGAAGCGATGGTAGCACTTATAATGATCCTTTTTGAAAGACTATTATCAATGTTCACCTGGTGATGAAGTCTGGGTGAACTTGATGATTATCTTGGTCTTTATTTATTGTCAAAATAATCAATTTCACCGTAAAATAAAGAACTTTATCTATTTATGAGACATATTTGTAATAGGCTTATCAACTATATTGTGGATCTTCTCACAAAATATTTAATTTTTTTAATCCCATACTTTTTTTCTTTTCTTCTTCAGTTCTTTGAATTACTCACATACCCGACTAACCCGAGTATGTATTATCTTAATATAAGACGGTTTCGATTCCAATATGGTAAAGACCAAATACCAATTCAAGCCAAGTAGCCATCAACTATTCAACCCTACTCGGCTACTCTGTTTACAAAAGATTTGGTAGTCAGAAAAACACCTGTGCTTCAGTCCTCCATTGCTGCACCTTGTTTCTCAATTAAAAGTAAGAACACTAACATTTTCATTCTATTTTCTATCAATTTCTTCAATTTTATATCATATAATTAATAATTTCCATGAATTATGAATTAAACTCCTAGTCAATTACTGTTCTCTATCAATTTGTTCAATTGTAATTCATCTCCAAACCCCTGTTTGTTAAAGTTAGTAACTTTGGAGAATCTTCACTCTTTATTTTTTTTTTTTTTTTTTTTTTTTTTTTTATTTATGGGTTTCATGCAATTAATTTAAAATGTTATCATTTTATTATGTCTCTTACTTTGTTCTAATTTTTATTTAATTGTCTTTAGTTGTAGTTTTCAATTGTTCTCTAGTTTACTCTATTACATTCGATCACTCCTACTGAAATTTTCCGTCTCCTAACTTCAAATCATGGTTCCGCCACTGGGTAGTGAGAAATTAATTGTTCTCTAGTTTACTCTATTTAATTGTCTCTAGTTGTAGTGTTGTATGAGACGGTCTCAAATGTTAGACACTGAGACCATTTCCATATGTTTCCGTCATTTAGTTTCATGGTAAATGGGTTGGCCGCACAAGGAAGACCTTCTCATGTAGTTTCTGTATGTTCTAGATGTGATAAGATGTTAGGCCATTTCTAAAGTCTTGAGAGGTTAATTTCAGTCTCGGATAATTCTGTGGCTTGAAATCCCCAGTTTGAGAATATTTGATTGACTGTCAAACAATTTCACACTTGTTAATTGACAGTGGACCCAATTTCAGAAAGGGAAATGATGTTGTTTAGAATTTTTGATTGTTGGTGTTGAACTGTAGGTGACGGGATGGACGATGATCAGCGTATGAAAGGCGATAAATTAATACTAAAAGGGTTGATGTTTCATGGTAATCATGGAGTGTTACCTGAAGAGAGAACCTTGGGTCAGAAATTCTTGGTGGATATGGATGCGTGGTTGGATCTCCGACAGGCTGGCTTATCGGATCGCTTGTCAGACACCATCAGTTATGCTGAAATTTACAGGTGAGCAATGTTTTGCTCTTTCCTTCTTGTTGCCTGATAGCTGTGATCTGTGGAGAAATAGGCGGCCGGGCAACTAGGCTCTTTGAAATACAGTATAAATATGTTACAGGAGTGACATTTTGTAGCTCAGACTAAGTTGATTATTTGCAAGTAGCCTAGCTTCCGTTTCCTAGTTTCACTCTTTGACACATGATGCTGAATCTCATCAGAAAAACAACATTACTCTACTGCCTCGACAGGGTTTGCCTCTGGCAAAAATTCACCCTGAAACTTGCTATTGTAATAATTGTAGGGTAAAATGCGCAGTCACTCCTTAGTTATTACGGAGTACTTCACAATAAAAGAAGCATAGATGAGTTTACTGGGCCATTTAGTTTACTCCACATTCTAGAGTCGAAGAATAGTGCTCCTTAAAAAATGAAGCGGGTGTTAAATCTCAAGGAAAATTACCAAAATCTCAATATCATCATCGCCCCTGGAGTAGAGCAGGTCAGTAGCCTATTGGCGGATGGCGGTAGCTTTGTAATGTTGATATTAAGGGGAAGTTTACTGCAACTTTGTTTATACGTAGTTTTAATTTATTGTGTTTCTACTGTCAACGCATTTTCCCTGTTGGTTAATAGTTAATGTGTCCACTGATTTGTGAGTCCTGTATGAAACGGCAGCATTGCGAAAGTAGTAGTGGAGGGAACACCTCAGAACCTGTTGGAGTCAGTAGCAAACAAAATAGCCTCAAGCACCTTTGCCAGGTTTCCTCGGATTTCTGCTGTCCGTGTTAAGGTTGGAAAACCACAGGTTGCAGTTGAAGGCCCAGTTGATTACTTGGGCGTTGAGATTTTTCGGACAAAAGAAGATTTCCCAAGCACAGTAATTAATTAATTGATGACAGTATTCATTGTAATATTCAATATGAATTCGGAACAACACTTCCTGAGAGTGTTGGTTGTTAAGTTCAAAATGAACATGTTTTTGGTGCAAGATGCCGACTTTTCTCATTGTTCCCTGGTGTCTTATTGCTCAATCATTTAAGCCGCCAGCACCAATATGACCGAGACTCATTTATGATCATGAGTATAACACGGTCTCACAAATAACAAACATGAATCACTAGATTCTGCACCAGTCGCTAGACGTTAGCTACATCTTTGATCTTGACGTGGGTTCAAAACCAGTTAAACATTTAAAATTTAAAAATACCGTTGAGACTTTTTTTACCTTACAAAAATATAAACATTATGACATTGATGTCTGTATTGAATTACAGGGTTTCAAAAAGAAAAAGGTAAAAAAAACATTATAAAAAGCTCTAGTAGAATTCGGTTTTACCAAATCTGATAATTTCCAGGGAAAAAAGTTCAGACTGTTTACAATTATCTTATGAGAAGCTCGTAGAAACAACAAAAACAACGGTGATTGCAAAAAAGTCTCATGTCATATGCCACACAGCAGGCAATGGTCGAGTCACTAAAAGACGACAGAAAGATACTACAGTATTACAGAAGAGAGATGCTTTCAAGCCATGGCTTTGGATGCCTGACTAGTGTGACTACTTGCTTTGTTCTTCCTACCCCACCTTGGTGTAGTTTCAATAAGCTTATGTGGGACCAGTTGTCTCTCCCGTTTCGTGCGCTTCTTGAAATTGTGCACCTTAAGTCTCGCAATTGTAGCTTCCTCTTCCGGAGTCAATTCTCTTACCACCACCGTCAACCTACACTCTGGTTTCACCATTATTCCATGTCTCATTTTGGCATGGTATCTTAATCTCTTTGTGCAGAATCCTTTACCTACAAAAGCTTCAGCTGCAACAGACACCAGCAAAATTGACATAGTTATATGAATTGAAATATACTTTTCTTGCAAAGTTCCAACATTAATGCATGCTAGTACTCTAATAGTTACAAGCACATGAACTTCTGGAAACGCGAAATATGAACATTTAAGTTCATTGATTCGCGTCCTCGACTAAATCACTTGGACGCATATGGCACTTAAGAGTCTGACGCTTCAATTTGAACCAAAAACTTGACAATTGCATAAAATAATCAAGCCTGAGACTAGCACACACAGACGAGCACCCAAGTCAAGTACTTGGCATTATTCACAAGTCCTTGGCGTTATTCAAACTTTTCAGCATTTTCCAACAATGTTGTGATTAATTAAATTGCACGGTGAATTCCTAGAGAGACTTACCAACCATAAGCCGATCTGGGTCTAATCCATGATTGTGAACGGCATTTGCACGAGCAGAATGAATCACCTGCATGGACAAAAAACAGATTGCATTAGAGTGAAAATAGGAACAAAGAGTAGCATCTAAATTTCTTAAGAGATCAGTTGAACGTGCAAAACTGCATCGATCAGACAGCACAAATAAATACACATTCTAATCTACAAAGCACAACAAGATGCGTCTGTGAGATATTCATTAGTCCAGCTAAATATAAAGGGTGCATCATAAATGATGGAATGAGTTGCTGTACGTTATTGAATCATTCTAGCCACAACATTCTTACACAACATTCTTATTGCAGTTATTTAAGTCTCAAGGGCTTCTGCAAATGGTGGGGTAAGGTAGGATATACGTACCCTTGGCCCTTGTTAACAACACAAAGAGGCTTTCACATGACCAACAATGAAAATTATGTTAAGCAGCACATTGAATGAGTGCCACTAACAATATCATTACGGGCTTGTTTGGATGGAAGGTTTTGGAGGGAAAGGAAGGGGAGGTGAAATGAGGGATACAAAATTCCTCATTTGGATAACAAATGGAGTAAGAGGGAAATGGAGCGGGAGAGATTTGGAGGGTCCATTTTCCCTCCTCCAAGTGTAACCAAAATCCGTCCGACAAAGGAGAGATTCCGAGGGAAAAATCCAAAACCAAAGAACAGTGAGTCTTTAGCTCCACTGGAAATGAAAACGCTATCAACTGTCCTAGGTTTTGCAGATAACAGAAATACGATCATTTAATATTAAATACTTCCATAATTCCATCGATAAGTTTAAGCTTAAACTTAAACTCAATGCTATATGAGAAAACCTTTTGTCTTTAGTCTTTCCAGATTCCTGGCCACATTTATCAATCTAAATTTGAGCTTTGGCTTTCATACAATGTTTAATATTGCCATATTGCACTTCCACCAGAATTATTCCCAACACCAAATATCGTTTTAACTGGATAGAATGGAGACAAACCTGATAGACAGTTTTAGAAGCTCGCTTCACGGTCACTTGCAGCTGCAATAATGCGTCTTCAACCCGCATTCCACGAACTAAAGCAGCAACTAGATTTACCTTTTTCGTGCTCTTGAAACACATTGAGCAAAATCATTAGATGGATTCTGACATTGACTGTTATGCGCGAGTGAATTATTCAATATGCTCGTGTCATTGCCTTGTGAACAAATATCATTACGGGCTAGTTTGGATGGAAGGTTTTGGAGGGAAAGGAAGGGGAGGTGAAATGAGGGATACAAAATCCCTCATTTGGATAACAAATGGGGTAAGAGGGAAATGGAGCGGGAGAGATTTGGAGAGATCCATTTTCCCTCCAAGTGTAACCAAAATCCGTCCGACAAAGGAGAGATTCGGAGGGAAAACTCCATCCCCCCCCCCCCCCCCCCCCCCCCCCCCCCCCCCATTCCCCCTCCCCTTCCCTCCACTTTTGCAATCCAAACACAACCTAAAAACAAAAAAGTCCAATATAATACTCAATATATACGGCAGAAGGAGCTCGTGGGGTGATAGGAATCTTGACACCGAATAGATGACAGAAGTAAATTTAATTGCTTGCACTAAACTCTTCTTAGAAAGACAATTCATCACAAGAACAAGTTCTATGATAGTCTTTGAGCACAGACAAACTCTACAATGAGAAAAAAGAACTACTGCATTTCCTTACCTGCTTTATTCCCTTCAGAACTGCTTGAACCTTTTCCTTCTTTGGTTTCACAGGCTGGTTTTCAGCTTGACTTTCACTCTCCGCAGCCTTGCCTGCCGAAATTAGTAGAGGAGAAGAGATCGGCTTTGCATCATCCGAAAGCAGTGTCCTTGATGTGGAAATTCCCTACATTAAGAATTAAGAGAATTATTGGCTCAGCATTATCGAAAAAACTAACCATTAGACAACCGAAGACACCTTAATATCTATGTTAATCAGGTATAAACTGCCACAGCATTAGGACTGTATTCTGAACTTCAATATAAATTTCCCAATTCTTGCAGACACCTCGTTCAACAATCCTACCGCTGTCATTATGGTATACTATTTCCTTCAACGGTAATCCAGGGCGAAGTCCTAACCTTTCTCTACCCAAATACATTATATATTAACCCATTTCCAGTGGGATCTACTTAGCATCTAACGTATAAAGTGCAACGAAAACTAAAATCGATAAACTCGAGCAACTAAGTAACCAATCTTACCAGCTGTTGAAAATATTGATGAAGGGGCCTGAGTACATTTTCTGAAGGCAACTTCAATTCCCTTGATTCGCCTAAACGACGATAAATCATCATAAACAGAAGAACAACAATCAATTCAAAACACCATGATCACAAATAGACAAATTTACTCAACAAGAAATGATCTTTCCAGACTAATCAAATCCGACCTAAAACGTAAACAACAACATTACCCCAATGCCTCACAGATTAAAGGGTAAGGGGGTCGGAAGTACGCAGCCTTACCCTTGCATAACACAACGAGGCTGTTTCCGAATGACCCAAAATGAAAACTGTAACTTAAATTAAATACAATAATGTGAGAAATCGCACCAAAATTAAGGATTGATGAACAAGAACTAGAATGAAGATTACGCAAACTTCCATTTCCAGTCAAATTAGGTTCAACCCTTTTCCCAAATACATTGATTAAGCACTTCAATTGATTCTGCCACCTCATTTTTCCCAATTAATTAAATAAATTCAGCAACTTTTTATTCAAACATCAATAATCTGCAGAAGGGTAACATAAATTAGGGAAAATAACACAAAGCCATAAAAAATTAAAGGGATTTGAATAAGGGAAAAGGGTAAAATACAGAAGAAAATACAATTTATATACCTGATTAACGGGGAAGAAATTGCTATGGAGTAAATGAGAGTTCGTGAGGGGAGGAGTAAGGTAAAGTGAGAGGGTTTTAGGCTTTGTGGGTTTCAAGAGTAGAGTACAAATGATAAATTGGCCCAAATCAATTGAGATTTGGACAATTAGAACGTGCCCTAATCTAAATACCATACGAGAGTAATTTTTGTATGAGACGATCATCTTTTTTATGTTTTTTCTATGTGTTAAATGAGTTAAAAGGACATTAGAAATGTACTAAAAGGAACGAGTACATAATATACGAAGTAATATGTAACCTTCAGAATAAGAACGTTTGTATACATTCAGTAGTTCTCCGGGAGTATGTTATGCATCTATTGGTAGTTCGTGTAATGCACGTGAACTAGTCAAGGACAGCTTGTGCGGATTAGAGGAACGGTCGATTTCATTTTATTTATTTTTTTTAGTTGCGTTTATCTCGTCGAAATAAGGGATCTAAAACAAAATTGCCTAAATCACTCAATCGAGCACAAAATTATGATATTCAATTTCGTTCTTAATCGTCAGTTTTTTTGAATCATTGTTGTATTTAGTTATCGTTGTTATTAATTTTCGTTTAATAATATACACAAAAATTAATGCAGTCCAACACACATGAAAATAACAAAAGGCAAATGAGGAAAATCCATGAAAATGTAGGGTGTGGTGAGAAAAACAAGACACGTGATATACCAATTTCCTTTTAAAGTAGTCGCCTTGTGTCATCTAGGTCACTTCTAGTCACTCTAATTTTAGTCGGTTTCAGATCAGGTAATTGCTGATTTTGTTGTTTCAATTGTTGAGTATAAACAGGCTGAGTACAAGCTAGACATGGCAACACCGCACAAGTTAAGACTTGAGGTTTAGAGCATCAACTAGTCAATTTCTCTTGCCATGTATGTGATCTTTACATAGGAAGCACGCACACTTCTATCACCTAATAACCTGTTCGTGTCAATTGGCGACAATGTATTAAAAATACTTATAGATACATATCAAACACTTAAAAAGCACTGTCTAATGATCTTCGTTAGGCCCAAGCCAATTTGCATCGTTCATTCATTGCCATATTGGTCAACACAAATCAATCAATATATATATATATATATATAAGAGGCTTTTTTCAGGCAATTCTAGAGACTCCAACTTTTTAAAACTACCAAATTAATTTCCTAATTAATTTTTATTTAAAATAATAATATGTATAATTATCCCAATATTTATGCAAATTCTATCTATATTTATGCAAATTCTATCTATATCTATCCCAGTATAATTGTTATTTAAGATAATCAATCAATCAATGTATCAATATCTATATCTCCAACTCTTATAAACTAGCTAATAGTATCCAACTTTTATAAACACCTAATATTAAAATAAAATTTTTAGTAATATTTGACATAGACTATGAAACTTAATACGGGGGTAACAATAAGGGAAGAATCATGGTTCAATTAGAGTTCTACCAACTTTATAAGGGTGCATCTAAAACACTATATAAGTGTTGTAGTTTGTACGCACAAACCAAAATTTTTGCCTGCTCTATCCTTTTTTTTTTTTTTTTTTGAATTGTTTATATTACAAGCTTAGATGATATTGTTGTCATTTTCTTTTGACCTTTTAGATTKTGTGTGTGTTTATATATTTTTTATATAGAGTTATAATCTGTACTAATAGTGTGTTTGTTGAAACTGCAGGTACGAATCAAATTAAGCATATAATGTAATGTGGAAGTCATGGGCGTAAAATGTTCAAATAATATATTCTTATAGGTATGGTTAATATCAATATACATATATACAAGTTTTTATATTATTAGCTCATAATTTTTCTCGCTGAAATTTATATATATAGTTTATTTATAACAATGCTATATTGAGTTTGGGGGTTTTGCAGGTTATATATCTATATTATCTATATAATCAAAAGAATATGTCATCATCGTAAGTATACACGAAGTCCTACATTGTAATTATGAACTATCAAATTGTATTAATTAATACTAACGTATTATGGGTTGAATTGATAAACTAAAATTAGTACAGCAAGAATTTATAAGTAATTACTGAAATATAAACAAAAGAATGACGGAATAAAGCTGAATTGTCAGGAAGATTGCAGTAACAAATAAGYTGTTCAATAATTAAATTGATAGGCTTACTATAAAGCTAGAATTGGAGTGACTATCAGGAAAGTCACCTGAAATCTTAGCCAAAAATGGAACCAATTTCAGAAGGAGATTAGGGAGGAAATAATTATGCTTTTCATTGATAATTCTGACTCCATTACATCATCATATTTATATTACTAAATTGCTTGTAGAATAAGGAAATGCTAAGGTTAAGATGGTAATTAATTGATTGATTAGCTGTCCATCCCCTATGACTAATTTGTCTGTTTGCTACCAGCATGTGAGGTGTCCATATTCCATGTGAGGTGTCCATATTCCTTGTAACTGTGGTTACCATTATTTAACACTGGTTTAGCCTTCATTTGATGAGCTGTGTCATTCTCCTTGTCAAAGTTAGTTACTCCCTTAACTGACTTGGTGATGTTCTCTGTTTTCCCTCCTATTTCGGTCTTACTTGTATCATTACCTTCCCCTTGAGTTGATCCTTGACCCCAAGGATCAAAGTTAGGATAAACCTGCATCATATCATACAGGAATTCCCAAGTGGCATCCTCCATAGCGGAATTGTTCCATTTGACCAGTACTTTGGTGGCTGTTACTCTTCCTCTTTTCACAGTCTTCCTTGCTAGAATCAGTTCAGGTCTTTTTAACTCTTCTCCCATCTCCGGAGGGTTAAGCTCTATTGAAGGGGGATCATGACATTTCTTCAGTAGGGAAACATGAAAGGTGGAATGTATTTTGGCAGAGATAGGTAAGGCCAGCTTATATGCCACAGGTCCAACCCTTTTGAGGATCTTATATGGTCCATAGTACTTTTTTGAGAGCTTTTGATTAGACCTTCTTTCCACGCTGGTTTGCCTGTAAGGTTGCAACTTGAGATACACATAATCTCCTTCTATGAACTCCCTTTCACTCCTTCCCTTGTCAGCCTGTTGCTTCATTCTGTTTTGTGCTCTAGCCAAATTGAGCCTGATGCCTTGCAAGGCTTCTTCTCTTTCAAGTAGTGTCCTCTCTACGGCTTCCACCTTGCTTTCCCAGGTAAGTAAGGAAGATGAGTTGGGGGTGGCTGCCCATATAGAACCTCGTAAGGAGAGCACCTAAGTGAGTGATGATAGGTAGTGTTGTACCAAAATTCGGCAGCAGGCAACCATTTACACCAGTCCTGAGGAATCTCATGGCAAAAGCATCTCAAGTATGTCTCAAGACACCTATTTAGGACTTCTGTCTGACCATCTGATTGGGGGTGATAAGCTGAGCTAAGGTTGAGAGAAACCCCTTGTACTGTGAACAATTCTTGCCAGAAATTACTGATGAAGATTGGATCTCTATCTGACACAATTTGTTCAGGAATCCCATGTAGTTTATAAACATTATCAAAGAAGGCTTGAGCAACCTCTGAAGCACTGTAAGGGTGTTTGAGGGGTATGAAATGAGCAGCCTTACTCAGCCTATCTACCACAACAAGTATAGAGTCATTCCCCATTGAGCTTGGTAGGCCCTCAATGAAATCCATACTTACTTCTGTCCAAATAGAGGTGGGTATGGGTAGGGGCTGTAGTTTTCCTGGGGAGGCAACTCTTTCATACTTACATTGTTGGCAAGTCTGGCATTTTTTGATATACTCCTGCACTTGAGTCTTCATTCCTTTCCAGAAGAACTTTTGTTTAATCCTTTGACATGTGGCTTCCACACCAGAATGACCACCTTGCATTGTATCATGCATCATAGATATAATTGTTTGTTGTAACTCTTTGGAGCTTCCAACAACCAGTTTCCCTTTTCTTTTTAATTGATCCCCCCTCCAAGAGTAATTTTTATGGGACTCGGGATTCTTCCTTAAATTTTCTATTATGGAGATGAGCTGCTTATCTTCTTGCCACTCCTTTTGCAGGGCATTGTATAAATTTGTACTCATTTGATTTACAAACAGTTGTTGGAGCTCAGAACTATGCACCCTTGATAGAGCATCTGCTGCAATGTTCTCTTTTCCTTTCTTGTATTCAATAACATAGTCATAACCTAAGAGTTTAGCTAACCATTTGTGTTGAAGGGGGCTAGTAATTCTTTGTTCTAGCAGATATTTCAGACTTTGGTGGTCAGTTCTGATGACGAATTGTTTCTCAATCAGATACTGGTTCCACTTAGTCACAGCATAGATTATGGCCAAGAGCTCTTTCTCATATATAGACATAGCCTGATTCTTCACTGATAAAGCTTTGCTGATGTATGCAATGGGGTGCCTATCCTGCATTAGAACAGCCCCAATACCCTCCCCAGATGCATCGGTCTCAATGATGAAAGGCTTTGAGAAATCAGGTAATGCCAGCACCGGTGCAGTGGTCATGGCTGTTTTGAGATTCCCAAAAGCAACCTCAGCTTCCTGGCTCCACAAAAAAGCTCCCTTCTTTAGAAGATTGGTCAGAGGTTTGCTGAGGGTCCCATATCCCTTGATGAACCTTCTGTAATAGCCAGTCAGTCCCAAAAATCCCCTCAATTGTTTCAAGTTTTTGGGAGAGGGCCAGTTAGAGACTGCTGCTATCTTTGTTGGCTCAGTGGCCACACCTTCCTTGGAGACTATATGACCAAGATATTCCAGCCTAGTTAAGCCAAAGCAGCACTTGCTAGGTTTGGCATACAATTTATTTTCCTCCATTAATTGTAAAACCAACTGCAAATGTTGTAAATGTTCGGACCATCCTGTGCTATATATTAAGATATCATCAAAGAAAACCAGCACAAACTTCCTTAAATAAGGTTCAAACACTTTGTTCATTAGGCTTTGGAAAGTGGATGGGGCATTTGTGAGGCCAAATGGCATGACCAAGTACTCAAAATGGCCATTATGAGTTCTGAATGCTGTCTTGGCCACATCTTCAGGATTCATTCTTATTTGGTGAAACCCAGATCTGAGATCGATCTTAGAGTAATACTCTGATCCATGCAACTCATCCAAGAGCTCCTCAATCAAAGGGATTGGAAATTTGTCCTTGATTGTTTGTTTGTTTAGGGCTCTATAGTCCACACATAGCCTCCATGTGCCATCTTTTTTCTTCACCAGTACTACAGGAGATGCATAAGGGCTATTACTGTGCTTGATCACCCCATTGTTTAAGAGTTCCTGTGTCATTGATTCTATGATATCTTTCTGTACCATGGGGTACCTATAAGGCCTGATATTGATAGGTTCAGCTCCACTTTTCAGTATAATTTTGTGGTCATGGCCCTCCCTTAGTGGTGGTAGTTCCTTAGGTTCTCTAAAAACCATTGAATACTGGTTCAGCAGACCTTGTAACTGGCCTTCATCTTTTTTCCCACCAGTCAAGGAAATGGCAAAGAACTTTGCTCCCCTTTTATTCTGCTGTTGTATCAATGCGAGTTGGCCCCCCTCTTCTAAGATCTTGCTGACCTTCTTCTGCTCCTTGAGCCTAGAAGGTTGTGCCCCTTTCAACACATGGTTTCTTCCCTCATACTTGAATTGCATGGAGAGTTGTTTAAAGTCCCATGTGATAGGTCCTAAGGTTTCCAGCCATTGGATCCCTAACACAGCATCACAGCTGCCTAGTGGGATAACATAAAAGTCGGCAACAAACTCTGAGTTCCTGAATTTCCACCTTAGCTCCTTAATAGAGAAGCAACATTGCAACTTTCCACCATTAGCTACTGCAATGTTGAAACTTGGAACAGGTGATAGACCAAGGTTTAGGATCTTGGCCACCTTAGAATCCATAAAGTTGTGTGAACTTCCACTATCCACCAGGATACTCAGTGTTTTTCTCCCAATTTGGCCAGGAATCCTCATAGTTTGGCAGTGGGATTGTCCTGCCAAGGCATTAATGGAGATTTGTGCTAATTGCCCTTGGTCAGTGTCATCACACTCCTCACACTCTGGCTCCTCTTCATCCTCCTCATCATTCTCAAGCACAAATAGTTGCCTCTTGTTCTTACAAGCATGCTCTGGTGTGAATTTCTCATCACAGTAGAAGCATAGCCCCTGCGCCTTTTTTGCCTCGAAATCAGCATTAAAGGGCCTGTATCTAGGTGGATTCTTCTGTGTGAAAGTGAAGGGCTTTTTGTGGGGATTAGGGGTAGGTTTGTATGGTTGGTTATTGAAATTAAATTTTGATGGTGTAGGGAGAAGGGGAGGCTTAGAAGAGTTTGGGTGAGAAAAAGTTGTTTGGGGTGGTTTGGAGGAGCTTGGGTTGGAAAAAGATGCTTTGAAGTTGGTTTTGGGTTGCAGGGTTAACGAGGCTTCCTGTAATTTAGCTAGGCCATAGGCGTCAGCAATAGTTTTTGGTCTAAGCATTTTAACTGTGAGAGAGATTCTGTCTTGGAGGCCAGAAGTGAAGCAACTAAGGGCATATTCTGGTGATAATGAGAGTTTACTAATCAAGACATCAAATTCGTCATGATATTTTTGCACAGATTCAGTTTGTTTAAGCTGAAGCAGTTCAGACATGGGGTCTTCATACATATCACCAAATCTATTCTTAATAGCCTTCTCATACTCATTCCATTTAAGTAAAGTTTCTTCCTTTCTGTTTTTTACAAAAGCCTGATGCCAAGCTAAGGCCTTGGCCTCTAAATGCATGGAAGCATATGTGACCTTAGTGACTTCATCAGTTTCAGATACAGAAAAAAACTGTGCACACTTAAATAACCAGTCATCGACATTGTTGCCATCAAACGTGGGAAATTTTATGGTAGGAGACCTTACCATGCCGTTGATGTTCCCTCCCAGTCTTCCTGGTTGAAGTGACAAGCTAGCAATGGATTGAACCAAGGTTTCTACCTGAGCTTTCAGCTGTTGGACTTCGTTTGCCAATTCTGGAGTTGTCATATTCCTCCTTTGTATTCTTGTTGGTTTAGGTTTTGAGATTTTTGTATTTTTTGTATAATTGAAAAAAGAGTTG
>VHZZ01000137.1:203077-230540 GCA_009801015.1 Silene noctiflora
AAATACACATTTCATAACTTTACTCAATTCTCTTTAATTAGTTTTCCATTTCAATTTTTTTAATATCAAAATAAAATGGAGTGAAATAGCAAATAGTAATAAGGTATCGATTTAAATAATAACTTAAAAAATAAAATTCTATATATACCGCGCAGTAGCGCGAGATCTACACTAGTATGAGATTACATAAAAAAAAAAAAAGAGTTTCTCGAATCTTTTATGAAACAGTCTCAATTCACTATGTATTACGGTTGGGTCTCACATGTGAGATCGAGTTTTGCGTTTTTTGGAAAGGAAAAAAACAGGAATTTTGAATTATTTTAGGAATCTAAATGACATGAAATTAATGTGAAATATGAATGATAGGTTGTATCAACCCATATGATTTGAGGAATGACAAGCAGGCAATAACAAGGACAGGCCGTTTAAGGCGCTTATCGCCATTAATTTGGTCTTGTTATTGCACATGCACTAGCCATTGCTACTTGTCTTTTTGTTCTTGCCTTTTTTTTCTCTCCATCTATCTTCTTCCTAGGTGTTTTCTTAAAATGTTACTCTAATTATCGTAAAACCGTTTCATATGGTAAAATAGTTAGTTTAGTGTCGTTTCCACTTATTTAATTCGTTAGTGGACAAATACATGTTTTATTTAGGTTAATAAAACATGCATCGTAGAAACGTCTATTGACCTTGATCTTCTGAGAAGGGTTCAAGCCGGGATCTCCTTACGGTGCACCGTCGATTGACGTTGATCTTCTGATAATCAATTTTTATTGAAATGCACAACAAGAGGGTTTCCCAACTTTGCAAATTGTTTATTATGAAGGGGTAGGACATCTTTGCCCTCCACCAACTCTCTAATTCATCACACAAAATTAATTAATTTCCCACCACCAAAAATATAGCTTAATATTATTCATATACAGCAGTATCCCTCTACTCATCAAAAAATAATTATTAAAAAAAAAAAGATAAAAAGGGAAAAAAAAGTGTATTAACATTTCTCTATTATTGTAGTGATCATTTGAAGATGTCCATTTTCCCCAAGAATTGTACATCTGCATGGAAGTACAAGATATCTTTAGAATATAATTTTATCGGTGAAATACAACAACATTACCCCAATGTCTCAATGACTCCTGCAAATTGCGAGGCAGCCTTAACCTTGTGTTAGCAACACAAAAAGGCTTTAATACGGGTTTTACATGCATGTAATTTAAACCTCCCTTCTATTTTGAGCTTAATATAGCTAGCTCATGTATCTATGTGAGCGGGTGGAAGTGAAACTCGATACTAAACGAGTATAATCGTGACATGTTTCGATGTCCTGCTCTATGCTTAATATGCAAGGTTTGTTTTAGAAGGTTAGATCCCTTGGATCCTTTCACCATCTCCACCAACAACTCCCTTAAAAGTGTGAGCACTTAAGGGTTGGGGAAAAGGTTGCTTATATATCCTTCACACCAAAGTAAATGTCACAATAATTTTAATCTCTTTAGAAATCCATTATAAAAACTTTATAAAGACAAATGACTGAGACGTAGGAATTATGAAATTACTTTCTTGGAATATCCATATGTGTGAAGGTCACGAAAAGTCGAAACCAACTAATTAAATCAGATATGTATTGAGAGATTCATGTGATGAGAAGAAGAGGATATAATGTAGTAACCTTCTGGTTTCCAGAGAAGCCTATTGTCAGCACGAGAACTCGATTTCATTCATTGGCAAGCGTCCAAGTGCCTTCCCATGGAGCCTAGCATCCAGCAAGTCGTTTCGAGCAACTTTGCTGTTAATCATCACCAAAGTTTGGTTAGATATGAAAAAAATTGTACCAAATACCAAGTAATAAACAGATTAAATACAGGGATGGCTTTCGACTTGACAAATCAAATTATCCGTTTCAACTTACAAATTCTACCCTCGCTTTATTAGCATTAGCAATCAACAAGTCAAATTTTAAGCAAATGTAAACAAATGATTGACAGGTAAGAAGTACTAGTTAGTACTCCAATATACACATTTCATCAGCCAATTATTGGCACCATTCAATGCACTATTTGCAACCTTGGCTTCATCACAACCTCACTGCCTCAAAAGCTCCCGACTCTAACTAATACTCCGAATGTGACCAAAATTGCAATCTAGTAGAACTACCACGTTATTTAGTCACTTTACTTTATTCCATCATACTTCAAATCCGAAAAAGTAGTTACTCTTCTTCTCCGATCCAACATTGTTTCGAGTTTCGACTAATTCATACCATGAAAAAAATATAAATCCAATGTCTACCTAACACAATCAGTATCTTACTGCCAATGTGCAGAAGGTTAAGTAGAACAAACTCTACTCTCCACTATTCGTATACGTGTTACTCAGGTTACATCCCCAAGTAACAGATCATTATACCTCACACATATAACAGTATAACACTGACAGATGATCATTCCATACTACTCTAATTTCACCTAATTTTCAACGCAGTCGTCCTTTTTTAAGACGGGTATATTCGTCTTAAGATTAAAATGGGTGATAACTGACAACCCCCCATTTGGATTTTGGACAAGCTTTTTGCTAGTTACTAGACATTTGTTTATATCTCATGTATCCTATTTTACCCCGTTTTAATTAAAAAATGAATATATCTGTTTCCGGAACTCGGAAGTGCTTAGAATTAAAAACTAGCAATCAATCCATAATTGAGTTGAACAAACAAGTATAGAACCACCACACTTTTTCCTTCTCATTACACGCATTTTCTCATGTCCCTTGTCCATAACAAAGCGTCTTGCTTGTGACAGGCACTATCCGTCACAAGCTGAAGACGGATAGTGTCCCCTCACAATAAGGCAAGTGGGAGGACAAGTGAGGGGAAATGGTGCACCCCATGATTGGTGCCACTTGCATATTGTGAGAATGATACTATCCGTTTTCAGCTTGTGACGGATAGTACCCGTCTTCAATGAGAATTTGTGTATCCATAGAGCAACTCACTTTCACAAATCACAATTCATCCCATTTTCCATAAACATCCCACCACCTTTTGATTCAAATGCCCATCACTTTACTCTCTACCAATGTCGAACCAACCCGAAATTATTAATTTGAAACTCGAAATGACTAATCCAAACTCAACTTCAGTTTAGTTTCAGTCACTCCAAAATCAACTACTATCTACCATGAGTCCATGACTGGATTTGATCCCTGGTTAACATTTCTCTCAACTTTACCAGCTAAGCTAGTTGACATCTACACCTAAGATGTCTAATTCAAACAACCCGACTAATTAACAAAAAATACATGACACGAGACTAATCAATCATAAAATAATAAAAATAATTACTAAAAACTGATTAAAAAACAATTAAAAACATAAAATTAAAAGACATACCTCTTCTTTCTTTAGGAACAACTTTAACATGATGAACATTTTTCTTAAGACTATCAATATCATCATTTTTTTCCTCAATAGGAAACAAAACTCCATCAATCCCTTGAACGGATATTCTCCCATCCGTATAAATATCCGGGTCGAACAAATACGCCGACCCATCACCCGACCCAAACCGAACCGACCCATCTGCTTCCTCGGCAGAGACCTTATGAGGGAGCCTCAACGTATCATACTTAACCTTTCCGAACCTACGAACAGCATTATACATACTCTCCTCTGTTTGGTACTCAGGAATCACATGGTAATACACTATTTGCTCCGGAGCTCCAGGTTCGGATAGCTGGTCCGTAGTCAGTTTCGACATAGCCTCGTCATTCGGGGCTAAAACCGTAATTACGTACCCTTCCGAGACTAGTTTCCCCATCTCGGTTGCGAGCGAGGTGAGGTTAACTAGAATGTCAGCCAATTCGTTGTAACCGCCGTAATGGAGGAGCGTGTGGATGAAGTCTTTCACCTGGGATTCACCGTCGAAGTGATGGTGAGGACCGCCTGGCCCCGGAGCTGGAGCCGGGGCCATGGACGGACCAGGCGACATTGCCTGATAGATAGACAATGTCGGCTCTGTTCCCGGTGGAGGTGGTGGACCCGATGAAAGCAACTTATTATTTTTCTTTTTTACGAGCTTGTTTGTCCTCGGGTCCACCACGGGTGCTCCCTCTGGGAGCACCGCGGAGATAGAGCGGAGGTTGCGTCTGCGGTTAAAATCCTCCTGGACTGACCGCGGAATCAACACCCGCTCTATCCCATGAATAACCCCGTCCGGCCTAACAACATCGTTAGGCCGGACGACTATCGGTCCGAGTCGACTCATCTCCACCCTGTCCCTCGACAAGGTGGCATGGTGACGACCACTCGGCAAGTTCACCGAGTCGACTCGGCCCGGCACCACGTGGTAAAGCAGCAACGTCTGCAACGACCTCAAATTCCCCGGCTCCAGCAAAAACCGTTTGAATTCCGCGTCCAACCCCTTCTCCAATGCGTCGTTATTCGGAGCGAAAATCGTGATATTCGACTTACCGACAACAAGCTCAAGCTGGTGTAACAGAAGCGCTTTCTCAACCAACTCTGCTAACTCGGTATAATGCGAATCCAACAGCGCAACCAAAACCGAGTTAGAATTGATTTGACTCGAAGTAGCCGTAGCCGTCAATGCCGAAGAAAAGAAGATATTCGAAAAGACGATGAAGACGAGGAAGAAGGAGAAGAAGCCATAGATGTGAGGAACACCCATGACTTTTCTACAACTGAGAATAAACTCAGTATGTATGTGTTTAATAGGAGTTGGGTGGAGTAGTGTCGGTTGAGGGTGACGTGGCGAGATGTGATTGGTCTGTGATGGTGGAGAAAGAAGAGAGGAATGTGAGAATAATGGAGGAAGGAATTGAAGGTACAGACAGTCTGGAAGTGGGGACGACAATAACAGGGATGAATGAAATGAAATGACCTTCGAGCTTTAGCTAAGAAAAGTTTATCGGGATTCGGGACATAGGTTACAAAAACCGTTTATAATTGACTAATGACTTGTAATAGAATGTGCACAAATTCTCATTTGTGACGGAAGATATCCGTCACAAATGAAGATGGATACCATTTTGTGAGACAAAATGCCCATGAGGAAAGCAAGTGGAGAGAGGAAAGCAAGTGGACAAGTAGGGTATTTTGTCTCACGTCTTCATTTGTGACGGATTTCTTCCGTCACATGGGAGACGCTTTGTAGAATGTGGTGAGATATGAGATATGGGTTTGGTTGTCTACAAGTGGGTTTTGGGGAGTTTATAGTTGACTAATCACTTGTGAGTCACGAGGTGAATGTCTTATTTTGGGTCGGATTTAGGTGACGATTAAAGGAGCGATGTTATGGACAATTTCTTTTACTCGTATATCTTTTTTATTTTAACTTCAATAAGGTGATGAATAAAAGATTAAGATCACTTAGGATTCAATTACTCTCGGCTTTATATTACATTATTCCTTTATTTTTAAAAATAAATTTAGAATTGTTAGATTGCTTTGTGTAATTTTGAGTAAGCTTTAAAACTTCGAGTTTAGTTGGGTGATTTTTAGTCGGGGTTGTTTTGAGTTCATTCGGTTTCTAACTATACATTTTTGTTTAAGGATAGTAAGTTAGAATTCCTCTAGTGATGTGTGGGGTTTTCCTTATTTATTTTGGTTGAATCTAAAGGCTTTCGAGTAAATTTTAGGTTGTAATTTTTAGGATCGGGTATGATCATGAGTCATGCCAATTTAGGACAGTCCTTTGTGTTGATACCATAAAATTAATAAATAACATTAATAAATTTTTAATAAAGGAAAATAACATTTAAACAAAAATAAATGTTTAAATTTAACCTTTATTAACATTAATAACATTTAATAATAAATGTTTAAATTTTAGGTTGGTACTAGAAAAATAATAAATAGCGTCCTCTCGTTTAGGTTGATGAGCAACGGTAGAATTAGGGGGTTGCGGGGAGCTCGTCCCCGTTGACGGTCGGAATTTTCAAACCTTTTGATTAAAATTTTCTAAATTTTTTTGTATTTCCCCTAAATCATTAACCGTTCACCCTTTCTCAGAATTTTCGCCCCGACTGGACTCAATTTCTTGAGTCCGCCATTGTTGATGAGCTAGGAAATGTAGAGTACCTTAACGTACAAAAGTACAATGCATAAGTGCTAATTATAGTCATTAATCATAGGTACGCTCCCCATTAACATGTACAACTTCTACTAAGATCCACTATTCACGATCTTGCATGTTTCATGCCAAATCAAATACAGAATTTCATTTTACATAAATAATTCTATTCAAAATGATTTTCATCTACTATTATGTTTTGCATTAAAAGCATCATTGTATTTTATATAGAGCTGATTAAAATCGGGCTTAGGTTGGACACGGGTCAGGCCCAAATGCTAAAAAAGTGTCCGGGGGGCCTTTTTTTATAGCCCGAGTCCGCTAAGCGGGCCAATTTCCACTGTCTGTACCCGTCCACTTCAAGAGAGTGGGCTGGCCCGCGGGCCTGACTAAAATAAAATACAAAAATTAGTGTTTCTATTAAACCACGAGTTTGTTATCGCTACTTCCCACTAAAACTCAACATTGTCTTTAAAAGTTTACCCTTAATAAAATATACTAATCTTCAAAAGATAAGTTTACTAGATTTTGGAAAAAAAAACACAAGTTTGGTAATATTCTCCTACAAACATCAAAGTTCATTTTTGCCTTGGTCTTTGTACGACATTGTTGGCGGCTACACTCACTCCCGTGTAAATACTAGAAATGTATTATGTTTATACGACAATCTCGTTAGCATGTCCATTCTCGACGAATCTTTATACGACAAGTGTAAATACCGACAATCTCCCACTTATACGTAAGGCATAAGTACGCATTGCACTACCTAATTGTTTTAGAGTGTAAAAATTGGTTGAGGGTTTGAGGACTTTTGTGAGGTTACTTTTAATAGCGGGCCTAGCAGGCCGTTCATGGGTTATTTTGTTTAGTCCAAGTCCGTCCATTTATTCTAGCAGGCCTAGTTTTCTTGTCCGTTACCAGTTTATTTTTTTTTATTTTTCTTATCCAAGCTCGCTATTTTAGCGGGCCGAACGGACTGTGCCAAATGGGCTGACCCGTACTAGATCGGCTTTAATTTTATAGACGGTTTTAATGGTGTTTTATTGTAAAACTATTTTACGGAATAATTTATCTTTTGACATATCGTTTTGCCTTCAGTTCTAGGCATGTGTACCAGCTTGAGCTTTGGACTAAGTTTGAACAGAGCTGAGCATGAGCTGACCAGTGGCGGAGCCAAAAACTAATTCCAGCGGAGGACGGAAAATCTCAGTGGTAATGAGCGAATAATGGTTCAAGGGGGACTCAAAAAAGTTAAAAAAAAATTAACTAAAAACTCTAAAATTTCTATAGCCATTAAAGATGAGCGGGTCTGCTAAACTCGTAGATCCACCACTGAAACTGACAAAGGTATTTCAAAGTCAAAGTGTCCTGCTTATGACGGCACATGTTGAACACGGATAGTGCCCCTCTCACAATAAGGTAAGTGGAAAGCAAGTTGGGGGAAATGGAGCCCCCCATGGATAGTGTCACCTGCATATTATGGGAGGAATATTATCCGTTTTCAGCTTGTGACGGATAATACCGTCTTCAACGAGACTTTGTGTTTCAAAGTAGGCCCAGGAAAAAGACGTCGTTGTAGTGATGTCTTCACTGCTCGGGCTTGAAGTTGAGTTGTCTCTATCTACACTAAATATTAAGCCCACTGCCCACCCAAACCAAATTCACTAAAAAGTAACACAAATTCCTCCTGTTAGTGACAAGTAATAGTCGCCCCAAGTTTATGACGAGTTAAATAAAACTCACTTGCATTTATCCTATTTATTCATATGGGCAAATAAAGGCTTCTTTAGACATTCTTGCTTTTGTCTTATTTACCCATATGGGTGATACTTGACCCATCATAAGTTTGTGACGGATAAACTCGTCACAAGAGAGACTTACTAAGAAAATAATCCTTCGATTCAGAGTTCAGGCCGAAGGTAACATTTACTTTTTAATGGTAAATTTTGAAATTTTAGCCAAGAATATCATTAAAATTATGACATTTTGAAAGAAAACTTATATATATAGATTTGTTATGAAAAAGCTTTTTTCATAAAATTTTATTTGTTTTACAAAAAAAAAATCATGTATGAAGAAAAATATAGTTAAAATACTGCCTCAAAAATACCCAAAAACAAGTGTTAACCTTTAATCTGAATGAGAGGGGTATACGAAGACCAATGAGTATATAACTCACCTATAAAAATATAGTACTCCGTTATTGAGATATCACTTTTTTCGTACTCTTTTATGCGTGTTCTTGAGGTTTTTTTATTTATCTATGGCTTGTAATTAAAATAGGTCCCATTTTCCAATTAGAAAAAGCAAGACGATTGGTTTTGGGAATTAAAAGAAGGGAAAAAGGAGCAAAAGTGAAAAGATTGTTAAATGATTGGGTTTGTAGAATCTTTTACGTAACTAAGCTCATAATTAACCACATAATAATTTATAAATAAATAAATACTCCGTTTATATTATAAATAAAAAGGAAAATATAATGACGACCTTTTTTGGGTATTATTATATTTAACACGTTCATCACTCAATCTATATTTAGTTTATCATGTATTCTCTCAGATGCTGCCGACAATTTTTTTTCAAGGAAAATAGCACCACTGTTAGAGGTGTTAATGAAACGAGACAGCTCGTGAGCTACTCGAAATTGGCTCGATCAAAACTCGACTTGTGCGAGCTCGGCTCAGGCTCGGGCTCGGCTCGGGAGCTTAAAGAGGGTTGAGCAAAGGCTGACTCGACTCGAAAAGCTCGCGAGCAGCTCGAACTTGTATGATTACATAAAATATTGCTCATATTTTATAAAAATATTTTATGAGTATATTTTAGTATCACACATATCAAATGTCTCGCTAATTTGCCAAATATTTTTACATATAACCTTCGAGCCTTATTATTGAAAATATCGAAAAAAAAAGAAATAAAAGAAAAAAATAAACAATTTTATATAGGCTCGATTTGGGCTCGAATTTGACTCGAGCTTGCATTAAAGCTCGCAAGCTTTATAACGAGCACATTTTTTTTCAAGTTCGGGTAAGCTCGAGTTTTGGTTCTTGAGCACAAGCCGAGCAAGGCCAAGCTCGGGCTCGGCTCGGCTCGTCAACACCCCCAACGACTGCTATAGTTCAAGCTGAACCTAAATTCTCATTTGTGACGGCCATATCCGTCGCAAGTTTGCGACGGCTCAAATACTAACCATGTGGATAGATATGACAAAAGCAAATTGCAAGCTGAATATATAATCTATATAATAACATAAAAAGGCATGTTGGGCCTCTTTTAAAGTGACCCGTGTCACGCCATATGATCTTGCCATCTATCATACTTATTTACAATTATAACTCAAGGAATAATAATAATTTTTTTATAAAAAAATAAATAATAATAAACTTTCACTTAATAATACGGAATAAATGCACATAAATMTAAAAAACTTAATAGTCATTTACATGCCCTTCAATCTTCCCAAGAAAAAGATAAAGAGTCGTAAAACACTTGTTCACAATTTTAATGACCTTCATAACTACAATCCCTCCTTTATAATGACGTCTTTTTATCTTMTTTAATTGTTGCCAAAACATAACAATAAATTTCAAACATAAACAAAAAYAAATTCAAAGCATATTTTATCCTCATACTTATCATAAAAAGAATTTTGTTTTGTTCAAATGTTGTTGATATTAAATTATTGTTTTACGTGTGTTTTTATAATGTTGGTTCAGATTGAAAGTTTTAATTGTGGAATACTTCAAATCGTCTTTCAAAAGAGGTATTCATCAAATCTCTTACTTCGATCATTCAAGAATTGATCTTATTTAAACATATGTATTTTTTTAATTTTCAACTAACCGAGTGTCAAAATATGTTTATATACCATCTATACATGATTAAGATTTGGATGCCAGGGGAAAATAAAAGAGGAGAAGAAATCATCCAAAGTTGAAGAAAAGAGCATAATATGAAAAAAAGAATATAATTGATTAAGTGAAGACTTTTCCTATTATTTTGAACTAATTGGCACTATAATTTGTCGTGTGACGATTTGGTAAATTTTTTATGTATGTTTCTGAATCAATTAGTATGGTAATTCATCTTTTGAATCAATTGGTATGGTAATTCTTAAGGGATAAGGGGTGATTGTTGTAATGTTGAGTTTTATTAATTAATGTTTTATTATGGGCTATTTACAGGGAATAAGATGGAAATCGTGATAATACGCGAATTTGGAAAACAATTTACATGTTCGTAATTTCTAACTAATTTCTTTAATATTGGTTATATTCTTTTGGTCTCTCATATTTTGTTTGCGCTATTAGTTTACCGGTCATATTTTTTGTCGTTATCTACATAAGATGTTTTCTTTTTAAGATCAAAACGGGGTGAGTGACTTTTGTAATTCATTCAAGTTGTAATTCATATTAAGTTCCTCCAACTCCAATATGGTTTGTGAAAAATTAGAAGTATCTTGCCGACGCTACTACATTTTCTTCCTTTTCCTAGGGCCGAGGTATTTGTATCTTGTGTGTACATATCTATCATTTGATCGATTCGTGATTAAAAACTTTATGAAAACCGCTAATGAATCATATATTAAAAATATAAACATAAAAAAGACCTTTAAAAATCCCGTGATTTTCACGGGATACAAAACTAGTTTATCAACTTATATGGCTTTTGGAAGAGGTTGTGTAGTTAAGACGGAAATATCTTAACAATATATCACGGATGTAATAAATCTCTTAATATTGTACTGCTCTATGGTCTCATTTTTCTACAAAAAAAATAGGGATATTCTATGGTGTACCCCCGAGTTTTTCGGTTTTCTATGTTGTACCCTTACATTTTTGAAATTCTATGGTATACCCCTAAACTCTATACATTAGTCTATACAATGACCTTATTCATTGTCTTTGCTAGCGTAATTTCTTAATTGATCTATTAAATCGTCTATTTATCATTCCAATTGCATGACAATCTACACATTTACTTATTAGTTCGCCGAATAATCATTAATCCACCAAATAGTATACGAAATTCACTCAAATTCATCAAATCATCATTATTATTTCATGCTTTATAACGGAGGTTTTTAATAATAGTTTGTGCTTATTAAAAGTGATTTATAATGCTTCGCGCATAGGATGTGATACAATATTAATAAATCAAAATAAAGGTCAAATTACGGCTGTTTTATGATGATAAAGTTAATGGAGATTTGAAGGAGGTCATGATGGAGAATAAGTAAGAAGTTTTAGGGTACACCATACAATTTAAAAAATGTAGGGGTACAACATAGAAAACCGAAAAACACGAGGATATACCGTAGAATATCCCAAAAAAATATTAAGAGTTTTAGTTCTAGATGAACAATTTTTTTAGCTATGATATCGTTCTTTTTTTATTTGTTTTGATTTACACATCATCGGTTTGGCGTTTCATCTTTCATTATTATCGTATTATTCTTTTTTGGGTAGTTTTTGTTGGAAATGTTAGAGTAAATAAGTTTGTCCCACATTAGTAGAATATGGACCCTTTCTTGTGTTTATATATCAAGTGCTCCTTTTCTAAGTACTTGTTATTATGGAGGCTAGTATGAGTTTTCCCCAAGCGCGCGCGCGCCCCCGTCGTCTGTCCGGCTCAGCTCGCACGTGTGTTGGGATCTGTTTTGTTTTTGTGGCTAACATAATTTTTTTTTTCCTCGTCTCATTTTTTGCACAACTGACTCTTCGAGTTTTGTGTAATCAGTCTTGGAAAAATAATTTTCTTGCTTCTCACAAAAGTCAGTTTTGAGACTTGTGTTTTATTTATTTTCACCTACCAGTTTGCTCTCCTTCTTCCATAAATAAGACCATTCATTGGTCATTTTAATCATCCGAAAAATACCAATCTCTATCTCATATACTTTCTCTCCTCTGGTTCCATATAAATCTGAACAACTACTTTCGAGTTCCTACTCTTCCTTTTGGGTGCTCAATTGGAGGAGCATTGTGTATACCTTGACGAGCGTCGTTCTTGTTTGACAAGCAACGTGTCAAGGGCGATTAAACTTCTAAGGCAGTGACTTTCATACCACGACACAGTGAGGTTCATCTAATCCATTTTACTTATTTATTTTTGCCCTTGTAGTAACTTTTATTTCCAACAATTTAGAAGCTTAATTGTTACTGCTACTTCAAAATGGATTTCGCTACATCTAAAACTCTCCCTGACCTCTCGAAACTCGAACAACTTGATGGAACCAATTACTAGAAATTAATGATATTTTTCGAACAACTTGAAGTTGATTATGTTTTGTTCAAAGACTCTCCTGAAGCTCCTTCTGATTCTGATCGAACCAATCAACTTCAACAAGAAAAAATCTCTTATGAAAAACATAACAAACTGGTTCGTGGTCAGATACTTAGTCACATGACTAACCCGATTTTTGATCTTTTTATTAATAACAAATCTGTTAAGTCTATTTGGGAGACTTTAGAAAAGAAATATGGAGCGGATGATGCAGGAAAGAAAAAATATGTGGTTGGAAAGTGGATTAATTTCCAAATGGCGGAATATTGTCCCATCATGGAACAAGTCCATGAATATGAGAATCTTGTTGCTGACATTCTGGCGGAAGGAATGAAGATGTGCGAGGTGTTGCAAGCAAATGTGTTGATCGAGAGGCTGCCAAAATCATGGGATGGATACCGCAATCATCTCAAGCACAAGAAGAAGGATTTGACTCTTGAGGAGCTTGTTGGTCATCTCAAAATTGAGGAGGTTAACAAATTGCAGGAAAAAGAGAAATTATCTAATGATGGTTTTATTAATTCTAACCTTGTTGAATCTTTTGTTCCTAAATTTGACAGGTCTAAAGGACATAGTAGGGGCGCTAAAAAATTCCAAAAGAAGCCGAATACACCCAAAAAGAATGTCAATTTTAAGAAGACAAAAGAAAACAAGTCTGAGAAAAGCAATGGTGGATGTTTTATCTGTGGTAAGCCTGGTCACAAAGCTTATCAATGTAACCAACGTGCTTACCTTAAAGACAACCAGAAAAAGCCGCAAGCAAATTTGACCGAGGACAATGAAATTATTGTCGCTATGATTACCGAAGTAAATTTAGTTGGGAGCAAGACGGAATGGGTAGTAGATACTGGAGCTACTCGTCATTTCTGTGCTAACCGTGACATGTTCACGGATTTTGAGGTAATCTCTGAACATGTTTACATGGGAAATGAAAGTTCGTCTAAGGCACTTGGTAAGGGTAAAGTCCTACTCAAACTGAATTCTGTTAAAACATTAGCTTTGCAAAATGTATTGTTTGTGTCATCTTTGCGTGGGAACTTAATTTATGGTTATTTGCTTAATAAGGTGGGTATTAAGCTTGTGTTTGAAGGTGACAAGCTCGTTTTGACTCGCAATGGCGAGTTTGTGGGAAAAGGTTATTCTTGTGGTGGTCTATTTGTTTTGGACACCATTGTTGAGATGAATAATAATGCTTGTACTTCTGCTTATATTGTTGAGTCTTTTGATTTATGGCATGGTAGATTAGGACATGTGAATGTTGGTTTTATGAAACGTTTGCAAATCAGAGGCATTTAACAATGTGATATATGTGTGGAAGCGAAACACTCTACAAAATCGTTTAAGTCAGTAACTGAAAGATCAACTGGATTGTTTGAGTTAATTCATACGGACTTAGCTGACTTTAGAAAAACGGAAAGTAAGGGTGGAAAACACTATTACATTACCTTTGTCTATGACTACTCTAAATATACGAGAGTATACCTTTTGAGAACAAAGGATGAGGCCGAACACAAATTTTTTATTTACAAAGCCGAAGTTGAAAACCAGTTAGACAGAAAGATAAAGAAAGTAAGGTCTGACCGAGGTGGGGAATATGGGACAACCTTCCTTAAGGAAGTATGTGAACAAAATGGTATCATACCATCGTCTGCCCCTTATACACCTCAACAGAATGACATAGCTGAAAGAAAGAATAGAACCTTTAAAGATATGATGAATGTTATGCTTGTGTCCTCTGGTTTATCTGATAATATGTAGGGTGATGCTGTTTTATCTGCTACTTATATGCTTAATAGAGTACCTCACAAGAAATTGGATAAGACCTCATATCAATTATGGAAGGGCTATGAGCCTAATATGAAAATTCTCAAAGTGTAGAGGTGTTTAGTAAAGGTGGGTTTACCTTTGTTTAGACGTGATACCATTGGACCTAAGACCTTTGATTGTGCCTGTATTGGTTATGCTGAGAATAGTGTTACATATATATTCATGCGATTGAGTGATAAATCTATTTGTGAATCTCGTGATGCTGAATTCTTTGAAAATGTTTTTCTTTTGAAGAAAAATGTGCATTTATATGATCATGCATCTTCTCCCTTGCCTTTGCGTGTTGTTACTTCTTCCTCCTCAAGTTGCATAAATGAGAATAATGAACTTAGAAGGAGTAAAAGACAAAGAACTGCAACTAGCTTTGGTCCTGATTTTGTGACATTAACCGAGACCAATGATGATGTGTTGGTTGATGAACATGTTATGTGTTTACATGTTATTGATGAGGACTCTCGTACATATGATGATCCTATGAGTTCTATTGATGCTAGTTTCTGGAAAGATGCTATTAATAGTGAATTGGAATCTATTTTAACTAATCACACATGGGAGCTTGTTGATTTGCCTAAAGGTAGTAAGTCTATATGATACAAATGGATTTTTAAAAAGAAGCTTAAAACTGATGGATCTATTGAAAGATATAAAGTCAGACTTGATTGTGATTAGAGGTTTCACTCAAAAGCATGGTATTAATTATTTTTCTACTTATTCACCGTTACTAAGATTGCTACCATTCGTGTGTTGTTTGCTCTTGCACCTGCTCATAATCTATTAGTTCACCAAATGGATGTAAAGACAGCTTTCTTGAATGGTAATTGAATGAGGAAATTTATATGGAGCAACCTCCCGGTTTTTTGGTACCAGGACAAGAGCACAAGGTATGTATGCTTAAGAAAGCTTTGTATGGACTTAAGCAAGCACCAAAGCAATGGTATGAGAAATTTCATGAAACTATTCTTATTTTTGGGTTTGTTGTCAACAGATCTGATGCATGCGTTTACACTAAAATGTTTGATTCAGATTGTGTGATAATATGTTTGTATGTTGATGATATGTTGATATTGGGCACACATATTAATCACATTAATGAGACTAAAAGTTTTTTATCCTCTCATTTCGACATGAAAGATCTTGGTGAAGTAGATGTGATTTTGGGTGTTTAAGTTACTAAACAACATGATGGTTTTATTTTATCACAATCACATTATGTAGAGAAAATTTTAAAGAAATTTAATTATTTTGATGTGTCGCCAGTAAGAACTCCTTATGATGCTAGTGTTCAATTGAAGAAACATAATGGTTTGTCTGTTTCTCAATCTGAATATGCTAAGATAATTGGGAGTTTGATGTTTTTGATGAATTGTACTCGGCCTGACATAGCTTATGCAGTTGACAGACTCAGTCGATACACTCACAATCCTACTGAAGATCATTGGGGCGCTCTTAACAGGTTGATGAGATACCTTAAAGGCACAATGGATTTGGGATTACATTATGTGAGATTCCCTGCCGTGTTGGAGGGATATTGTGATGCAAACTGGGTCACAGATAATGATGAGATTAGTTCAACTAGTGGATTTATATTCACTTTAAGTAGGGCAGCTGTGTCTTGGAAGTCTGCTAAGCAGACATGTGTTTCTCGTTCGACCATGGAGGCCGAATTTATTGCTCTTGATCTTGCAGGATAAGAAGCTGAATGGTTGAGAAATTTACTGACTGATATTCCACTGTGGGGGTGTCCTACACCGCCTGTTTGTCTACATTGAGATTCTTAAGCCGCGATAAGTGTTGCGAATAATAATTCTTACAATGGTAAGAAGAGATATATTCGTWTAAGGCACAAGTTTGTGAGAAACTTGATTGAGAATGGAGTACTCTCTTTGGAGTACGTAAGATCTGAGAGGAATTTGGTAGATCCATTGACAAAAGGACTTAACCGAAAGGTTTTCATTGAGACGTCGAGGGGAATGGGGCTTAAGCCTATTGTTAGCTGAGGAATTCATGGTGGAAACCTGGTCTGGATAAAACCGGACCCTGTGGTCAAACGAAGCCATGGAAAGACTCATATTTATGCGTAACCTAACCATTCTTATGGCGCGCGCTGTGAGGTTGAGCTTATGCTCTTAAAGGATTTGAAGCCCAGATATTGGGTGGTCCTATTGAGAAGGACTTGTCAAATCCACCGTTGATTGTCGTGAGGATGAGCTTATTATGCTCTCAATGACACCATAGCCCAGGTTTTGGGTGGTCTATGTGATAGACTTGATGGGTCACCTATGAGAGTGTGAAGGATTGGCTTCCTTCTATGATAGATCGGCCCATTGCCTTAGATAAGAACCTACGGCTATGGTTATTAGTCATAGCCAAATGTAGCTTTTGGCTACGGTTACTAATACAAACCATTGCCTTATGTGAGTAAAAGGCTACGGTTGTTTCCTTATAGCCCCTAAAAAGCATTTTTTATATCAACACGGGCAAGTCTCTCTAGAGCACTCTTTAGAAATCCAAGGATGTGAGGGGCCTAATATTGTTGTTGATTATCGCAGGAACTCGTTTGGTTTTAGGTGAGGTGCGTGTTGCCAAATTGGGCTTATGCTAGAAAGTTCAAGACTAGTTTCACTTCTATAGCTGAGTACGTTTGGTTAGCACTACGTGTTAATTCAAATCGAAAGATATTAGCACTTAAGCACTAATCCTTGTTTGATGTTGCTCAGATTGTTTTAGTTACTCTACGCATTTGTGGGGTAATGCTGGAAATGCTAGAGTAAATAAGTTTGTCCTCAATGGTAGAATATGGAACCTTTCTTATGTTTATATATCAAGTGCTCCTTTTCTAAGTACTTGTTATTATGGAGGCTAGTATGAGCTTTCCCCAAGCGCGCGCCGCCGCCGCCGTCTGTCCGGCTCGGCTCGCACGTGTGGTGGGGTCTGTTTTGTTTTTGTGGCTAATGGAATTTTTTTTTCTCATCTCATTTTTCGCACAACTGACTCTTCGAGTTTTGTGTAATCAGTCTTGGAAAAACAATCTTCTTGCTTCTCACAAAAGTCAGTTTTGAAACTTGTGTTTTATTTATTTTCATCTACCAGTTTGCTCTCCTTCTTCCACTATAAATAAGACCATTTCTCGGTCATTTTAATCATCCGAAAAATACCAATCTCTATCTCATATACTTTCTCTCCTCTGGTTACATATAAATCTGAGCAACTACTTTCGAGTTCTTACTCTTCCTTTTGGGTGCTCAATTGGAGGAGCGTTGTGTATACCTTGGGGAGCGTCGTTCTTGTTTGACAAACACCGTGTCGAGGGCGATTAAGCTTCTAAGGCCGTGACTTCCATACCACAACACAGTAAGGTTCATCTAATCCATTTTACTTATTTATTTTTGCCCTAGCAGTAACTTTTATTTACAACAGTTTTTAGATTTGACTTTTCATGCACATACAAGTTGGATAAAAAACGTAAATTTATTGTTCACCTCATAGAACATGTCCACCAAAAAATGTAAACTATCGAGCAAGACAAATATTTGAATTACCAAAGGGATTATGGATTCTCCGAGTACATAATATAAAAGAGTGGTTGTATATAGTACTCCATACTATGTAGTAGTCTTAGTTACCTTTTTATTTCCAAATAAATCTACAACTATCCGATCGATGCCAAATTTAATCGAGAAAGTTGTGAAGTAATGGACTTCCATGATCATTGCTCCAAATTAATGCCCATATTGTGAGAATTGCCCGACAATATAATGCGTCAACAAGATTCAGAGTTATTCTATTGAATAGAACCGACAACTCGTAGTACGAATTATCATTTAATCATTGATTAATGTCTCATTTAGGGACAATTTCTACAAGAAATTTGTCTCCAAAGCCTTTGGGCCGTATTTCAATTTGGCCAACTTCGAAAACACGGGAAGAGCCAGCCATACAGCTAGGACTGCAATGTCTCGCTTTTCCCCTTTAACCGCAATCACAAGTTGACGATGACTGGCAACGATAATCACCAACTTCAAATCTGGATGGCACACGACTTCCAACCTCGCCTTATACAAGAACCATTGACACACCAGGGTAATAGTTGTATACTTGTATATTGTATACTCTTAAGTCTACCGATGCACGTCTACAGATATCGAGCATCGAGAAAGTACACCAACCACACTAAAACTAGATGTGCAAAACAGAGCAAACCAACATGGTTTCGAGAATGAGGTACAGTAACATAATTTACAAGTGTGTCTTCAAAAGAACCATGTTCTTTGACAAGCTCAGATGAATCTATAAGTAACTTTATTATTTCTCCGGCAAGCAGCTACCGTTCTACCAGTCTGCTATTTAGGCAACTGCGTCAGAAACATAGCATTGCTTTGATTTCACGTAATTCTACCTGAAACGAGACATAAGGAAATCAGTGTCGATAGTGCAAGCCTGCTCCTAATTCCATATTGCAAACAAATTAATAAAAGTCGGTCCAAAGGATAACTTTCTTGGGCAAAGAAAAATGGCCATATTGAGAGACCGGCTTGAAGAACATTTCAATCATTTCACACTTTAAAATGCATAGATAATACGGATTATTTTGTATGGTAACCTCAGTTTGCTGCTTTCAACATAAATTAAATTGCTAGCTTCAGAGGTCACTAAACAGGAACGCGTAAATGTTGTCACAATTTGTCAAAACTACGTAAATTGTTCATGCCAGGGGAGTAGAGGGGCTTAAGGAAACTCAAGCCTTCTAGCTTCCCACCATATATCTTACCGAAATTCAGTACGAACTTCTTCCTCTATCATCTATACTGGGTCTCCTATACGAAGATTTTGTGTTGGAATTTTTGAAAAAGTCAAAAACAAGAGAATCAACCAGGCCGAGCTAATAATAAAGTTACCGAACTACTATACAGTATACATATAGTACTAGCATTCTCAAATTAAGGAGAACGACGACGGAACATCTACTCGTTTCTAACCCTCAAACTCAGAGGTCCACTCCTTTCACCACAAGTCCAGTGTACTAAGTGCTTATCTCAAGGCTAGTGACCAAATTCCAAATCCATGCTACCACTGCTAGCAACATATGCATATTTCCTAAGAATATCAACAATAAAGTGACTAGTATAAAAGATATGGAATTGAGCTGATAATTTCCCAAGAATACGAAAATGATGAATTCCTTAGAAAGTCACCTCCAACAAAAGTCCCAAAAAAAATAAAAACGAGGATCGACTGCTGTAATGAATACAATGAGTAGTATAGTAGACATCTAAAGGAAAGACTCACCTTCAAAGATGCAATGTTATAAATTGAAGCAATGGCTAACGCTATGCTCTGTCTGAAGCAGATCCAGTAGCACATGGGGTTTGTGTCCTGCTGTCGCTCAAATGGTTCTCTTCCGGGCTTGTGACGGAATCAATACTATGTCGAGTGCCTGGGTGGGATAGATCATGAGCCGGACTGCTTTCTGAACTAGTAGGTACAGATCCACTGTTGGATGTTCCGTCCCTTGTGTCCAGACGCTCTATCATCCGGGACACAGTTGCTATTCCAGCGTTCACTTCTCTCCTCACGTCAGAGCCAATATCAGAAATAGGAGAGTTACGAGAAAACCATCTTTCCTTCCATCCTCGTGTGCTCTTGGATATAGATTCCTTGTATCTTCATAAAAATAGAAACAATAAGTAAGGAGCACATTTCCCGCACTTGTAATACTCATTGCTATGATACATTGATGTTAGGTGAACACCCAAAAAAAAAAGTTTAAAATGTCTTTTTACCTCATAGACATTGTATTTAACCGAGACTTTAAGGTTTCTGAAAATGATTGGAGGTCTGATGAACTGGCTCTGTCTTGACTTCTTGGAGAAGACTGATTGGGAGACCTCCTAAAACAAGAAGAAAGATTAAAACTTTAATCACTACCAGTAAGCTTGAGGGAAGAGAATTTTATAGAAATACGAAATGGACATTAAAAATAATTTCTTTTGAGGTGGGTTGAGACTTGGGATCCTGAGATAAGATGCATAATGCAGCACTAACCCACTACTCGAGGGTGATGCATGTGGGCCAGAAGAAAGGGGACTAAATCCAGAGGATGAAACTCTATCTCTTTGGTTTGAATAATTTGGTGAGGATATATGCTGAGATGCTTCCCCTCCAATTACTAAAGGCGAGGAAGGACTAGCATCTGAGCTAGCGTGAGTAGTTTCAGCTTGTCCTCCATCAGGATAAGATACTGTGCCAGCCTGAGAACCAGGATGAGAAGAGACAACCAAAAACTGGGGACGGCCTTGAGCTGATGATCTGCCTCTATGGCCTTCCCTTCTAGCAAAATGTCTCGCTCGTCCCATTGCAGCGGCAGCCGCTAGTTGCTGAGTTATACACTCCTCCAGCTCGGATTCATGAACACCAACTGGTAACTGTGTGGCACAGAATGAAGATGAAGTGATTAAAACACAGGATAAAAGGCACCCTACCCGCCCCTACAGAAGAATACCAAAACGGACTGCTTAAAAATAGTAAAGTAGTTTACATGCTGTATCTCAAAATCCCCTAGAGCTGGATGATGAAATATCGTTGTATTCCTCGGTGGGTTAAGCCTGATATTTCTTTCATCCACTACAGCATCCAATAGTTCTTGACTGTAAACAAACAGGCATAACAAACGCTTAATGTCACATTCTGCAACAACTGGCCATGAGAACATTATAAAACAGAGATGACCATGCACACCTTGTAGGGTCCTTCAAACTGATGGGCTGCCAGCACATTGGACACTGGGAACTTCTCTGGCACCTGAAAAGTTACATAGAGAACTTATATCCTGGCATCATGTTCACGAAATTGAACTGTAGATCTCATATTTTTCATGTACTACTTGATAATTATGATGTTATGAGTATGGCGATTTTCATTTACACGAGGCTTAGTGAGCAAATACCCAAAATGCCTAGGTACATAAGGTGTAGCTAGAGGGGGACACTACTAAACAAACACCATAGATTTTTTTTCTTCAGGATTTTATTACTATCCCCTTCCCTGGCTTTTACTTCTTTAGCTGATAAGGGGATAATATAGCACAATTTTATGTTGGAATACAAATTTTGAAAACAATGTGAATGTGCATAAGGCTAGTGTCTTGCCTTGCTTTTCATCGACTCACTTTGCTTGTGATCATAATGCCATGTGCATTTAATATTACTCCTAGCTACATAGCGGAGTTTCTGTATTCAATTTGCAGCTACAACAACTCATCTCAATGACTATTAATCCTATACATGTAACTCCTCTCCATACCCTTCATTTCTCCTACATATTAACTTAATCAGGTGTATTACAATTAATTGAAACTACATCTACACTTATATACCAAACAATCGAGATGTTAGGCTAAATGGTACATTGGCAAATTTGCATAACAGCCAATTCAAATTTTGTTGGACCTTTGAGCTATTACTCAATCAACATATTGGTATTCTTGATGTACAAAGAGCTGAAGAAGTGGTATAGAAGTTCTTGATGCAAAAATTCAAAACCAAATACTAACAATAGCAAGACTAGGAAAAATTTGACATTTTAACACCACCTAATTCCCTTGAACATCTATACAACATCAGTACATCACCGATTCGCCACAAACATAAAGGGTAAGCAGAGAGTGCGCCCCACGGTAAAGACGCAGGAGTCAGGACCTTCAGCAATAGGTGGCACTGTGGCAGGTTCGAATCCCACTCCCCTATCATAATAGACTTAGTGGCTTATGCCTCCGCTTACATGAATTACATAAAAGAGGGTAAAAGGAGCATCCTTACCATTCCAGAATACACTGAAGATGAAACCCATGCTTACACCCAGTAACCTGAAACAGCCAAAGAACAAACTTGCACATCATGATTTCATATTTCTAACATTTAGAGCTAAAAACACAAGCCGAAAAACACAATTTGTTACCGTCGAAGGATCGCTTTCACAGAACTCCTCGAGACAAATACTACAGGCATCATCACATGCATCTTGAATTCCACCTTCTACAAACGCGGCCGCAGATGTCAATTTTGCCTCCTCTAGTTTCTTAATCTCCTCCATCCCTGAGTTTATAGCCTATATTTAACATTCAAACCTCTCATTAATCATCACTATCACATCAAACTACCTCAACTAAGCTCAAAAATCATATTCCTGAATTTATACGAAAATCATATTCCTGAACAGTTTAGCCTCTAATTAATCACTACTATCACATCTAATTAAGCTCAAAAACCATACATTTCCTAAATTTATCCGAAAATCATACATCAAACAGTTAAACCTCTCGTTAATCATTATCACATCAATTTAACTCAACTAAACTCATAATCATATATAATAGACAGTTAAACCTCTCATTAATCACCACTATCACATCAAAATAAGCTCAGAAATCATACAATTCCTAAATTTATATGAATATCGTATCATAAAAATCTTAAACCTTTCTTTAATCACCACAATCACATCAAACTAAGCTCAAAAATCATACATTTCCAAAATTTATCAAAAAAACATATCATCAATCAGTTAAACCTCGCATTAATACCATTATCACATCAAACTAAGCTCAAAAAACGCATATTTCCGATAATTATCCAAAAAACCTATCATCAAACGGTTAAACCTCTCATAAATCACCATTATCACATCAAAATAGCACAAAAAATCGCATATTTCCTTCAATTATCTAAAAATCAAATCATCAACGCATTAACTAATTATAGATACTAAGAGTCAACTCCAATCATCCAAGTAAAACCAAGTCAATCCAAATTCCAAACAATAAACTCAAAATAAAACAAAATCAATAATTAAAATACCTAATTCGAGCTAAAATCACAAGGAAAACGCCTAAATTAACAGAAACCAACTCAAATTAAAATTCCATACCTCCGTAAAAAGCTGACCGACAAAATCAAACGCGAATATGATCAACGAATAGAAAAATAAGAAGAACAATTCGATAGATTAACGATTAAGACAAAAGGATGGCAGAATTAATTAGGGGGAAATTGAAACCCTAGAAATTGAGAGAGAAGAAAAAAGGGGGAAAAGGTTGTGGAAAATGGTGAAGAATATAGAGGTGTTGAAAAACGCGCAACAAAGGAGGAGGAAAAGAGATGACTGACTGACTATTCTTTTGTTTTATTCTTTATTTATTTTATTTTACATTTTATTTTTAAGCGGTTAGGTGAGTGATGACTGATGAGTGAGTGAGGAGATCTCGCTGTGGAATAGCCTATCTTTCCAGACTGACCGTACAATTATTAGATGTAGATTCCGGTTTATGAATCACTTTGTATGACGATATAAAGTGTCTTGTTTGCGACGGTTTTTCAAATAGACTTTTTTTTAGGGCAGATTACTGATTAGATATCCGATCCAAAATGTTAGTTCGCATCGAATATCCATATTAGAATTTCCTTAAGTCAGGTATCCATATCCATATCCAAATATTTCGGATATCCAAAATAATCGGATCGGATGCGGATATCCATTTGTTGGAATTTACTTTAAAATTAAGTTTGAAACACGATCCGTAATGATTTTCGTTAGTATTCTTATTCTAATGGTCTCGACATAAAATTGAAGTACCACTTATATAATTTCTCTTATATTTTAAACTTTGATTAAGTTGTTGTATCAGATAAAATTGTATTTTCTCGAAATTATATTAGAAAACTAAAGTTTCGGATCGGATCGGATATCCAAATGTTTTAATTCTAATATCCATATCAAAACAAAAAAACAAAAATTTCGGATTGAATATCCGATCCAAACTTAAGTTTCGGACCAGATATCCAAAAAATCGAATCAGATTCGGATAAGATATCGAATCTGTTCAGATAATCAGATTTTTTCTCAGCCCTACTTTTATAGTCTTTTTTAGTTTTTACTTACCCTTTTCAGTTGTCCGTTTGTCTCACGTTTTTTTAAAGTGACGGGTTTTATCCGTTATAATTAAGAATTTCGCCATGATGATAATATTGGTCGTAATAGTAAAACGGATTTATATAGGTATTATATGATAGGTTTAGTTGTCAGTTGTCAAAGGATATCAATAAAATTATATTTGTAGCAAGTATTTAGATTCATTTTACCATTAAAACTGATAGAAGTATTATAATTTCTGAAAATATCTATCACGACATCTTTTAAGAAAAAAAAAATTCGAAAAAAAAAAATAACTATACAGATGTCGAAAAATACGGTCAAATGTACACTTTGGAGAGCACAATAAATCAAATGAGAAGAAAAAAGGAAAATGAAGGGAGTAGAAGATCTCCTTACTAATAAAGCCAAGTCATTTAAAGACTTCTGATTGGTTGCTCGATTTAAGTGGGTTTTTTTTTTTTTTCTAAAATTGGGCCTACCACAAACTTGTCTTAGATTATTTAACATCATTTCATTCAGTTGTTATTTCTGAATTTGACGTCTAATTATCGTACTAACTAACCTATTTCCTATGTTATCTAAAAAACAACCAGTGCATTTTTTTTTGCACGGGATTAAAACTAGTAGTGTATTAAAGTGTGTAGATTTTATATTGTGGATTTGGATATGGGTTTTCAAAAGAATGGTTAATTGGTTAATTGTCATGTGTGTATATTTGCTTTATTTGTAAGTGACACTAAATTTGGGCCATATATGTTTACTTATCACACTAGAGTCACCCCCACCACCTTAAGATCAAAGAATTACTATCTACGTAATAAAACACAACGAATTAGTAATTGAATCAAACTAACCAAAATAATGCAAAACTAATCGGATTGTTTATGAAAGGAAAAAGGGTCGGATATGGATCTTCCACCTCTCGACTTAGGTCGAGACGTGAGAGTTCCACGTCTAAAACTACCTGGAAAAAAGTTGCAAATTAAAATTGAATAACTGATATACACCCTTTGTGTTAGTGAATAGTTAACATTAATTTTATTTTGTGAGGGAAAAATAAAGTAAATGTAAACTATTAATCGGGACGGAGAGAATATTTATTTAGGTGAAAATTGTTAATTAGCACCAAGTATTTCCCATATTTTACAAAGTAATACCTTGTATAGTTGTATTTCATTTATAACTAATTACCACATACATTATAGTGTATATATCCCAACTCACACCGTATTTCAAATACCAAACATGTTTTTACTTATTTTCCGACTCGATTACAAATTAAACTTACAAATTACCTTAACATACACGAGGCAAAAAAAATAGCCGTTTATAAGGGTGTGCAGTAACCGGCTTAAAATAGAAGAGAGTTAGGCCCTGTTTGGTGAACAACAGATTAATTTCAGCATAACCAGATTGTAAAGGCAGATTATAAATGGCATATTTTATCAGAAGGTTTGACTAGTATATTACAATTAGCATAATTAATTTGAGTGTTTGGTAATTGGCAGATTATGATTAGTAGATTGTTAGTTTTCTTTGTAAAATGAAGTAAACTTTTCTATTTTACAATATGCTAACGAATATGCTGGGGTAAGCATCATATTGACCCCAAATATGCTATTTCAATATGATGTTTACCAAACACTAAAATTAGCATATTAAAACATGTTAAAACGCTTGAATATGCTAAAAATTGGCCAATATGTCGTTTACCAAACATGACCTTAGTCTATTTAAAGGTGGAATCAATAGAAGAGGGATATCAATTGTTTGTTTGGGTTTGCGAGAGAAAGAAAGAAAGGAATTAGGGATGAGAGATAGAGAGAGAGAAGAAGAAGAAGAAGAAGAAGAAGAAGAAGAAAAGAAGAGGGATATGGGTTTGTTCGTAGGTTGTAGCTTTGAATTCAAGCGCGGGTTCTGGTTCTGGTTCTGGTTCGGGTTATTCCAAAAGACAGAAGAAGCAAGAGGATTCATATAGCAAGCGTGGAGGCGATGGCAGGTACTTTTAAGGGAGTTCTGTGATCCTAGACTCGGTCATATTCATTTTCTTAACGACTGTTTATTGAACCCTTTACTAGCTGTCCCTCCTGAGTAACTACCATCTCCATAACTCCTTCCTTTTTTCTTTTCTTTTAGGGTTTTCTCATTCATAATCCCTTCTACTATCAATTTTATTTAAGGAGCAATTAACCGACTTGTAACGGAAATTGTAGAAGACGGGTACCAATGAGAATGGATTTCGCCTTAACAGCAGTACCCGCCTCGCGATTCCCATTACAGCACTCGATAGAGCCCGAGAGTCAATACAAAAGTAAGCAAATGAATTTGTTGACGGATGAGTATTTTATTTTATTTTATGCCTATGTCTCTGTGTATGCTTTGTGTAAGAAGCCGCATGTTACCCGCAATTCTAGCCTTATAATCCCTGAAATTGCGCGCGTGTTCCATTCACTTTGAACCCTTAGATTTTATTCTTCACTTATGTATTTTCGTTTATGTTTTTTATAGTCTACTAGTACTCCAAGACTACTTCATGCGTGTCGAATCTTGGAGGTCGTCGTTTAGTTTAAGATATCAAATTTACCTCTATATGAGGTACTAGTCAATCAATTTGCTTCCCATTCAAAAGCTTTCTTATTCACTCGTTGCTTGCATTCTTATGCATTGTTTCCTTCATTCTTACTAACGAGCATGTGTGTGTCGACCGTTGATGATCGAGACTAGGATCACAATACAAGCAAACCGAGACCGATTACGAATTCACTAGTGGGCGATCCCTCACTAGTGCTTGACGCTCTCGCTTGCATTCTTGTCATGAGTTTAGACACGGGTGTGCGCCACGATCCGGCTCAAAGTATCGGACCGTAACATTTGGTATCATAGCTCGGTCTTGACAACGGGCTATTGCATAAGATGGCGGGAAGACCATAGAACCGAGTGGGACAAAAGGAGAAACTAGAGCCAGGGTGTCGGCTCTAGAGAAATTGTTCGATGAGAAAATTCCTTCTTTGGAAGAACTCGTGGTGAGTCTCGGGAGGACTCATCAAGCCGTAGACGAGACGGTAAGGGGGGCATGAGGCTCGCTTTGAAGTCGTAACCAGAACACTAAAGGGGCATGAGGCCCGCTTTGAAGCCGTAGAGGCAATGATCCCGCGTGAGTTCACAGAAGAGATGGGCTACGTGTACGAGACTTGGACAGCTCGAGAACATGTGTAATACATTGATGAAAATGGCCGCAGACGGGAATTTTGGTGGAACTCCCAAGGTGAAGCCGCCGGTACCTCATGTAACACCCGAGAATAATTAATTTATATTTTAAATTATTTTAATAATTAATT
>VHZZ01000137.1:266187-284408 GCA_009801015.1 Silene noctiflora
CAAAATAATTAAATTAAGTTAATATTTTATATTAACTCAAAAATAATTAATTTATTTTATTTAAACGGCACTTTAATAAATTTTCCGTGCCTACAGAAACTATCAAATATAATATTTCCCTTAATATATGAACATATGATCATAACAGAAAACAATTAGGAACAAACTTGATACCCCCTTCCATGCCAATTCACATGTTCAATTAATAACATAAAAAAAATGCACATCAAAGGCAACAAAAGGACAAAATCATATTACTCGAAATAAGCTATTCCGATCAAAATGTCAAATTACTACTGAGCTGTACAAGGATCATTGTAACACCCTCATACCTCAAGGCATCTTACCGAGGATTACCTCAAGATATAAGGGTGTTACCATCTCGGTTACCCGAAGTAGTGCACATCACAGAAACCATAATGAAACATAATTTAAAGGTAAAGATTAAATACTGATTACATGTCTCCAAAAAAGTAGTGCACATCACAGAAACCATCACAGAAACCATAATGAAACATAATTTAAACGCAATAGGCGAACAATGGGGGTGAGACCATCTCTCGCAATGGCTCACAATACAATCTCCAAACTCCACAATCAAATCCATATAGCAATCATATCATGAATATTAGAAAACAGTAACAAAGATCGTCACATCATTACATATACTATTCCACAGCCAACTGAGTAAGGAAACCCTACCTGATAAGCAAAATCCGGTATGCACAACAAAGAATCAAACGGCTTCCTCTACGAAGTCTCCTCCTATACATAATTAATGAATCAACACAACGCATAAAGACAATCAACTCCCAAAACCCCCAAATACCCAAATTAGGGTTTCTGTAACGTATGAACAAAACCATAAAAACTAGATCAAGGACTTACCCAATCGATTACAAGGCCAAAGGTGTGAAAAACCCTAATAAAAGATGAACTAACGCCTCTGGATCGATAGAAAGTAGAAGGGAGCAGTCTACGTTGCTTTGTTTGTGAAAAACTGAGTTTTGAGAATGTTTTAAAATGAAAAGACATAAGACGCTGCTCACGTTCTATTTTATATCAAACCGCGTAAGACATACTCGACCGAATGCAGGACAGTCGATCGAGTACGCCTCACCCGACCGAGTGCTGTCACACTCGCTCGAGTCCTCAACAAACAGAAGCTGACATATCAACCCAACTAGCTACTTGGTCGAGTAGCCCCCACTCGGCCGAGTAGCCTACGGTCACAAATCCGATGTATTACAATCATAGCATTTCTGCCTGGCATTTGCATGAAAAATGTTGTTGGGTTTATTAAATCTGCAAAAAAAAAAAAAAAAACATCATCCACAAATTAAAAGTAGGCCAGCTTCAATCAAGCCCTAATCACAAAATACACAACCCGATCAACCTTTCACACAACCCGATCAACCTAACCAAACAACTCAAAATAACCCAGAAATTGGAATAATAGCATGAGCATAATTTGGGCACCCTCACATACAAAGCTTCACCAACGGAAAAAATAGGAAGAAAAAACACAATAATCAACACGAAAATTCACCTTTTACTAATCCACCAAAAAAGTAGATGAAAGAGGGGAAAGTAGTAGTGTTGCTTCTCGATGATATACATCTTCCTCAAGAACAACTACCATAATCACAAATAAAAAAAAAAAAATCACAATTGATGAGGGAATTGTTTTTCTCGAAGAGGATTATGGTGATTGTTTTGGCTAGGGTTAAAACGGAGGATTTCGCTATAATAAATTGATTGATTTTGATGAAGAAAATTACTAAACAAAGCGTCATGCTATCCGTCACAAGCTGAAGACATATAATGTCCCTCTCACAATTATTGGCCTTTGATTATAAGTGTGTTAGATATGGTCCAAGTTATTGTAGAATTGGGTTATCGGGAGATATTTAGACTCATGGTATTAAATTTGCAATGGTGATGTGGTTATTTTGGTTTATTATCTAGATAGAAGTAGATTTATTTGGAAGTTGGAACATAACCTCGAAAATTCTTTTGGATTATCAAGCGAATGGGTCATTATCAACTGACAAATTAATATTAATAAAATGGTTTGTCATAACATTGAATTACCTAGGATCCTCTCGATTTCTTTTAAAAACTGGAGAATAACAACTCTCTTAAAAAATTATTTAATAACATAGGATTTGCCCAATGAAAGAAAACCAAAATAAAAACATTACTCCCTCCATCTCGGTGAATTGTTATCTATTTATATTTTGAGGTGTATCATTCATTTGCTATTTATTTCTATTTTGGGCAAGTATATTGAACAAGTGGTTAGTGTATGCAAGTGGCAATGACAATTGTTCCTTTATTTTATTAGTTTGTTTCACATACATTGGTCTTTGTGTAAAAAGGAATAGATAACAATTGACTGAAACGGAGGAGTAATATATTAAGTTCTTATTTATATTTTAATAACGTTGTATCTTATATTAAAAACTAACATATTTAAATAATTAAATATGTAGTTATCAATTTAAAATATTGGGTTATTAAAATAAAAATATAACTTCGTATTTTTTCTGTTTATTAAGTAATTTTGTTGGGCCTAATATTGGATTTTTCTTACGTAAAAATAGGTCTTACATACGAATCAATTTCCTCCTTTAAATCCGGTTAATAATATTTTCCCTTTTGCTCTATTATTCCTACATTTTTATACATAAATTTAGAATCATATGACGTTCCCAAAATATCATCTTGACCGTCGAAAAAAAATGGAATTTCCATTCACTTTTAGAAATGGAAATCACCTAATGGAGGGGCTGGGACGAGGATAAGTTGAACCTTCTTTTGTTGCCGTTTGAAAGGGAGAGGGTGAGAAACATACGGGTGAGTCCAAATATACATCGTGATATATGGTACTGGGATCGTGAACGGGATGGTGTATACACGGTTCGTAGTGCTTACAAGATGCTTGCGGGTGATGTGGGGGATGATGTTGGCTCTTCGGATTGGGAGAGAAGTAAATGACTCTGGAATCGGCTCTGGAAAGTTTCGGTTTGGCCCCGCGTGAAGCTCTTCTTTTGGTAACTGTGTAGTGAAGCATTGGCCACGAGGGAGAACATCGCTGCCCGGGTAGGAGGTGAGTACTCTCTTTGTTCTTTTTGTCATTCTCATTTAGAATCGAGTATTCATTTATTTCGTGATTTTGGAGTGGCTAATTGGGTTTAGGATGGGTTGCGAGTTGAGTTTGTGATGGAGGTGAGGGGTTGTGACGTAAGGGAGTGGGTGGAATTGTACTAGAGGGATATGTGTGAGACGGATTGTGTTAAGCTTATGGTCGGGTGCGGGCACTTTGGGTACATCGGAATAAGATTGTCTTTGATAATAGCGACGTGGCACCGGAGTCTATTGTGAGGCGGGTGCGGGATGTGATGGATGAAGGGACTGGGGAGAGCGTGGAGTCGACTGGAAGGATGCATAAAAAGAGGGCAGCGAGGGGTGTGAGCGAGGATAGGGATGAATGGTGTAGGGCGGCAAAGGAGGGGTACATAAAGATCAATGTGGATGCGGGGGTGAAGGAGGGCGAAGGTGTTGGGACGGGTGTGGTGTGTCGAGATACGAGGGGTGAGGTGTTGTAGGGTGTTTCCATTGCCAGTGCGCTAAATTGGGACGTTCATGTGGCGGCAGTGGCGGAGCCAGGATTTGAGTTCAGGGGGGCGAAAWTTTTTAGGGGGAGCGGATGGGTAATAATATAAGGGACACTCGGAAAAAAATTCAAAAAAATTAACTAAAAATTTCGAAAAATTCAGCCGCTAGGGGGCGGCCGCCCCTGCTAGCCCCCTAGCTTAGTGGTGGAGGAGGCTGTTGCAGTTCTGGATGGTCTCAAAGAAGCTGTTGCAAGAGGCGTTCAAAAAGTTGAGTTGGAAAGCGATTGTCTGGAGGTGATAGAAGCGCTTAAAGGCAAGAAACAGGGAAGGTGTATGTTTTTGCTTGTCATTGAGGATATCATGGAGAGTAGCTACAAGTTTTAGTCCATTAGTTGGTCACATATGAGTCGTGTTAACAATTGTGTCGCCCATGCATTAGCTCACTGTATTCTGTTAGTTCTTGGTAAAGTTGTATGGAAGGATGGTTTCCACCTTCTGGGAATGCTGTTGTATCGTTTGATAAGTTATTAATATAATAATGCCTTCGAGCGTTTTCATTCAAAAAATAAATAAAAATAAAGAGCACCTAAACTTGATAAAAAGATCACCAACAATTTGCCACAAGGAGCCCGAAGGACCAAATTTGACTGGGTCAGATGTCTCACATCGGTGCAACCGCCCAAGTATAATGACCGCCCAAGTACAATCATACTTCCTCCATTCAACTCTACTCTATCACTTTGTTTTTTCATGTTTGCCAACGCGCATTTTACGCGCTAAATATCGTTAGCTACGTATTTGCAAAAATTATAAAAGTTAGATATTTTTAATTTACTCGAAAAGACGAATCAAACAAGATCCCACATGAATATATTTTCTCGTATGTATTGAGAGAAAATTGAAGTTGAATGCTTACTTTTGAATAGTGTATCAAAATAAAAGTGGTAGAGTGGAGTTGAACGGAGGAAGTACAACTCATGGTTGTTACCAAATTACCACCACCATCATTATTCATTTACTCTCAAGTACAATCATACTCATTGTTGTTACCAAATTACCATCATTACTCATTTATACTTTGACCTTTTAATTGAGCATGAGAACTGAAAGAAGTAGCTTTGATATACTCTCTATCTTTCGGCAAATAGTTCACATTTACTTTATGGGAAAAACAAAGTAAATGTAAAATATTCACTAAGACGAAGCATTCTTCTGTCTTTATCATTTGTACTTGTATTTTTAATTATTGTATGAAGTGTAGAAAGAAAAAGTTGAGAGTATAAATAATAAGTATTTTTAGAAACTACCCTCAATAAATCAATATGGTTATTTAAGAAATTATACAAGGAATGAACTGACAAATAATGAAAATAGTGAAATTAGAATATGGGAGATTATTTAGGAACTAACTCGTATCATGTATCGTTATAGACGTATATATAATATATTTTCTCATGGTCATAACACAATCAACATAAATAAAACATGTACCCAATAAAACACGTATCAAAATCGGAAGTGATTTTTATCATCTTTATTTATTAGTAGTAGAACTAGTCGCACTTTAAAAAAGAAAAAAAAAAAAAAATTAATAGCAAAAACAGTAACATGAATCTAACAAATACGGGGTATATATGTAGACGAATGAAGGTCAATTACCCAATTACTAAACCAACCAAACCGAAAATCATGTATAACCAAATGACAAATCTAACAAGTGTTCAAATATTTACCTGAGACGATCTTAGTTACGTATACTGTAAAATGAATTCCTATTGACGAATTCATTTCACAAAAGAGTAACAACGTAAAACCGTCTCACAAAACATTAACGACCGACTACCTAATCAAGTATGGCGTTGAGAACAAGTCCTCCAAAATCCCGTATCACAAAATTGGTCCCACATTCTTCTATCAAATTCTTCCGCCAACATCGCGCCATCATTCAAGACTTTCTTCTTCGTTTCATCCTCATCATTAAACCCTAACAATCCAGAAGTCCCACCACCTTCCACCATTTCCTCTCTACTATTACTACTGCCACCACCGCAACCGTTACCGTTACGGTTACCGTGTTCAAGAAGCTTCTTCTGCGAACTCATCTTTCGTCGACGATGTCGATGATTACGCCACATCCGACGAACAAAATTCACCGGAAGTTTATACACCGATAGAATCAAACACTCCGCTAAACCACACGGACAACAACAACACACGACGAAAATATTCGCCGCTGCTCCTCCAGCGACTTCTCCGACGTTCGGCGACGGTTTCTTTGATTTTCCCGGCGGTGTTAGGGTTTCCGATGGCGGAGTTGCGGTTGTTACTCTTCGATTTGACATTTTATGTGTAAAACCGTCTTACACGAGAATTCAAAATTGAATTTGCACTGCGATATCCGAGGAAATTGTTGATCGAATAAGAATATAAAACTATTCTACGATAAAACGATCTCATATAAGAATTTCAGTTTCAGTGTGATTTTTGAGGAAATCGTTGAAAGAATAAGACTATTTACCGGTCTTACACGGGAATTTAAATTTTAGTGCAACATTTGAGGAAATAGTTGATCGGATAAGACCGTCTTATACGAGAATTTAATTTATGAAGAGGGAAATGAAGAAGAAGGAAGGAGAAGACGAAAGAAATAAAGAAAAAGGAGGTTACGTGAATTAAGAAGGGATTAAGTATTTTGTAAATTGTTTTTCAGTTATGATTAGTGACGCGTGGGCCGTACTTATCTGTCAATACCGTATTTTGTCAGTTGTTTACATATACGTTTTGAAACTGATTCACACGGTTATCTTCCCTTGTTTTTCTTATACCGGAACTCTTTTTAAAGCGGTTTTACGTTAGTATATTGTATAAAATGAAATTATTTATAGTATATTTTAATTCAAAAGAAAACAGAGTCTTAGAAATTAAGTATGAAAAACCCGTTCTAATTAGCGAAAGTGTAAAACGGTTTTGATTGAGTGAAAGCGTTTTATTTTAAGTTCGACACAATTTTCCTACAAATATTTAAGATGAGAATTGATGTAACAAAAAATTGACTCATTTATGATTCTTTCTAGACCTTGGAAGATTATGAATTTTCGGTTCATTTTCGCGAAGACATGCCCAAATTCAATTTTGTAGGTCTCGGCTAAGACTATTGTAAGTATGGAACAGATCAAAAGCATTATTTTATAACTAATTAATACTAGTCATTACTAACCGGTTTATGAGTTACTTTAAATCCGTTTCAAACATACAAATACTCTTATTTCCTTTTATTAAACGTTAAACCGACCCACCCTCTTAACCCACTCACTTCATTATCGGAATTGCTTGTACAAGCAATCTTGTTTTAGAGTGAAAGCAATCATTAATACTCAGAAATACATATTTTAGTACTCGGCTGAGTTCATGTATCGATACAAATTGTATTATGATAGTGATATAAATAATTTTAAAAATCCCTATAATTCATAAAAAATATATTATGGAGTATACGCGAATATTCCTTTGAATACGGTCCATACAACATGATGTGGCGCTTACTAAGGATAGATACATTTACTTAATTCTCACAAATTATCCCCACTTCACACTAATAATTGACCAAAAATTGGCGTCGCCAATTTTTTATAAGTCGCTTTCGCAACTACGTATGATCAAGTGTCACAAGAACCCTCCTACAAATCACAAGATTCATCCCAGGCTCATCAATGCACGCGCCACTCCGTCTAAACATATGGCCGAAAAAAAGCTGATAATTGTATACATCATATAAAGGCAAAACCAAAGAGAGTGGCCACGATTCTTATTAGAAACCCTATGTTACAGTGACACTACACTAAAAAAAAAAAAAAAAAAAAAAAAAAAAGACGAGATTGTCGACACAGCAAAATTTTGAGACACTAAATTGTTATTGGAAGAAAGCGTTGAGAGCCTCAATGAATCAAAGAATTTCACATAAGCTAAGATACATAAGTTGATGGACATCTGTTAGGAGATGTACATCAGTACATGCCGCCCTGTATGCTACAAGTTCTTAAGGAAGATTTGTAACTGACACTGGCGGCCTGAACTGAAGGAATAACTAGTTTCAAACGTACCGAAGTGAAACTTTTTATCTGCCGATGAAGCCAAATCGGTGAAGGATGACGGCTAAGATGAGCATGAAAATGGCTAGAATCATACCAGGTCTACCGAGTAACCAGTTCTTTGTTTTCTTAGCACCCTCCACTCCTCGTTGAATTCTATCTGCCCAACGCATCTGCATCGAGAGTTTAAAAATATATTAGCAAAAGAAGATAATTTTACAACGCAAAAATAGCAAAGTAATCGGAGTTTGAGCTGAAGATCTTGAGTAGGTAGATTTAAGTAGAAAAAGGTTATAAAATTAGAAGTACCATTTTGTCCAAATCTTCGGGTGACAAAGAAGCCATTGCTTCTTGAGCTTTTACAGCGTCTTCTTTAGAAAGCTTAAGGCCAAATTGCTCACTCATGTTAGCCATCATATCTGGGCTCATGTTTTTCATCATAGAAGAGAACATCTGATAGAAGCAACATATAACATCCATCAGCAAGGAAGATCCTAGTAGTTTTTTATATTCGGACAAATTATGTAATAAGTCGACAATTGTGGAAGGTTTTCACATTCCATACAGTAATAGTTAGTATAATCTCCGAGGACTATTGACCATTCGACCCTCCCCCTCCAGAAATAAAAACATGAAACATTTGTACCAAAAGCCCAAAAAGCCATAATACAGTTAAGAGGACCTTTCATTTACAGCATACTGGAGAAAAATGGCCATACTCCAGCGAATTTAGAACATTTGACCCAACATGCTAATCGAGTGGATTCATGTTCTCTAATTGGTACTCATCTTACACAATCTGCTACTTACAAGACCCCCTTTAACAATTTAAGTTGGTAGTCAAACCTTTTCAATACAGCCTGCTAAGTGCTAAGTGTAAGGCAATAGACTACTATTTCGGGTTTATTCAAAATTATAGCTGCTAATTGACAAACAGAGCTTAAATTTGTTAAATAAAGTGCCTAAAGCGGGCATGGAAACCAAGTTACCTGTCGCATTGCAGGATCCTTCATTTGATTTCTCATCTGTTCTTGCATACCGTCCATTGAAGTGGGAAAGCTTGGCTGAGAAGTGCTTCCAACATCGGCGAATGAACTAGAAGTGCTACTACGTTCACTCATAATATTATTCCTATCGACAGATGCACCCTGACTTTCAGGAAGCTTCGATTTTGATGCGGTATTCACTCTTGCGCTTGACGAGGACGGAACTGAGCCACTCTGTTTCAAAGATGAGGCCATTTCAAACATCCTTTGCAGTTCATCAGGTGGCATTTTACTCATCATGTCACCAGCTGTTTTAAGCATTTCAGGTGACAGATTTGGAGGAACAGAGCCAGATCCAAAGTTGGGTTCAAAAGGAGAATTGCTGAATGGTGGTTTATCACCCTGTAGAGAGGAAGCCATTTTGATCATATTTTGAAGTTCGTCAGGTGACATTCGGCCAATCATATTGGTTGCGGACTTCAGCATGTCAACTGGAACCTCTCCGGTTCTTCCAGCACCCATTTTGGCTAACATTTCAGGATCAGCATTGGACATGAAATTCTGGAACGACCTGCAAATAGCAAGTGCCGAAAACTTAGGCACTATTAAACTCCATATCTACTGACTGGAAATAACAGCACCAGGGGTCCGACAATTGTAAATCAAAGGTCTTGCAAACTTGTCAAGTTACCATCGGGAAAAGACCTGCAAAATATTATAAAAGCAGGCAATTCTTCTTGACAAGAATGCTACGTAGAACAATCAATTTTGAGCAAGATCTTAGAATTCTTTTCACAGGCCAAAACCAATTGTAAACTGGAAAAGTTCAGAATCATTACTACTCCCTCCTATTTAAAATTTGGAAAAATTGCATAAAACTACCTAGATCATTTACACTAGTTTATAAGTAGAGGGACAGCAGCCACGACACTCGTGAGATACTGGCAGAGTGGCAGATGATACATTCATAATTTGATACCTTGAACATAAAAGAGATGGAGGGATATCACAGTTCACAAACGGGAAAACAATTCAATGAAAATTTTCAGAGTAATACACATACTAATGATACTATATAAGAAACTTTTACCTGATTGTATCCGGGTCATCTTTCAATGCCTCTAAACATTCTGATTCTGTAGTTGGTCTCTTTGAAACAGTCTCTTTTCGAACCTCTGAATTGCTACGACTTTCATCTGGGTGTGTTACCAAAAAATCCCGAGATGTTTTTGTACTAGCTGATGCAGTCTCAGTTTCTTCAGTTATTTCCTCAATCACTAATCCTGTGACACCATCAACACAGACATTTCTTCTTAAGAACACTAGATCACAACCCAAAACAATAGTTTCATCAACATAACATTGCTACAGAGTGTTATATACCTGTTGGACTTCGGGTGATACCACTTTCGCCTAAGTTTTCTTTCACAGCACTGTGATGAAGAAAATTTACAGAAGCTCGTGTCAATACAACATTAAGGTAAATCATAGTATCACACCCTTGAAGCGTACACAATCATTTCAGAGAGTGCATAAAAAGCAAGAGAGAAGGAAAGAGGGCTACATTTGGACATACACTTTAATGAATATGAATTAAAAGCCGGAGTAAAGCATCCACGTACCGTAAAACTTCAGCAATTGTGTCATCCTCAGGGGAGTTTTCATGTGCCTTCATGAGATCAGAGATAGCCTCCTGAAACCCAGAAAAACAAAGAAATGTGAGCAAGCAATTGTTTTTTCAATGGAGACCCAAATTTGCATTAGCTCAAGGTCAGGAGCCAGGAGGTATCACCTGTAATTGACCTAGTTCTCTGTATGCTTGACCTCTACGGTATAATGCTTTGACATTCTTTCCATCATATGCCAAAACCTGAAAAAATATAGGTACAACATAATCAAGAAATAGCAATGTTGGAACTAAAGTCACACATTCTCACTAGACAGACAGCAATGAAATTGTCTGCCACTTCCTAACGACCAGTCCATGTGGTTAGAGAAGTGTAAGCCTTGCTTGTGTTGGTGGTAATGAAGCTCAAAACAAAAGCGAAGGAAAATGATGGTGATGAAAGGCATAACATCATATAAGAGATGGCAAAGGTAATGAAGGGCTGGTGGAATAAGGAATTATCACTCACATAAGAGGGAAATACATTACACTAGCGGTGGTAACTACGATCCCCTCAATGCGATATTTAATAGACTATCTTCATCACTTTCCTCTATTTACCACCAGCAGCAGCACTACCGCTCACTTTCCTATTGACTTTTAATACAAGCACATCTATAAGAGTGAAATTTCGGCTCTTTATCAATAGTTTTCATATAAACGTCAAACAAATACCTCAGAGCCTTCTGCTATGCAATCGTGAAATTGTCCGGTCTTCAAATAACATGACATCAGATTAAGTGAGCAAGCCAACTGGAGTGTCCTGCCTTTGGCCACTGGAACTCCCTTTACATTCTTTTTTGCCTATTTTGCAAGGGAAAAAACAAATTATAAAACAAACACCACGCAATAACCACTTCGAAAAATACAGAAACCAAATAACACACTCACAAGAGAGTACTTCTGCGCCGCATCCTGATACTTCCCCTGATTGTGTAGCTGATTTCCCTGGATGAACGATCAAAGTAAGAAGCACACACATAAAAATAGCTTCAACATAGAAAAAAAAAATCTCCTCTTACTCAATGTACGAGGAATCTCTCAATACACGGAAGAATGACCTTAAAAATTTCATTTGTTCTTGCGTAAGACCTTAAATGATGCATGATCAGCAATCCGCATAGTTACTATTACAGTCACTAAATGAGGTGCATAAGAAGAAATGCGAACCATTCTACAGCTCTAATTTTAGTTTTTAGGTAAAAACACTAGACACTCTTCAGCTAATATAAATGCAAACCATTTAGTTATACATCTTGGTGGACATAAATCTCTTTCTTCCTCACCACACACATCGTTCTAATAGAATGTCCTATACTCTTGTTGAAAACTAGATTAACAACATAAAAATATTCCCAGTTCAGGCATTCATGGTATCTACTAACCTGTTTCTTCAGCATTTCAGCAGCATTGAGCTCGTACGTCATCTGAGCATCAGCACGAGCACGCATAGCTGCAATTTCATCAGGAGAAGCATTAGCCATTTTCTCACCAATGTCGGCCATATCTTCAGGCCGAACATTCTTCATTTGCTCGGCTGCATACTTCAGGTCTTCAGGCCTCATATTCTTCATGCTTTCCGTGGCCATATTCAGCAAATCAGGATTCGACATCATCTGCAACATCCACAACACAATCACCATCATCACATCGCATCACTACATCCTTTATCAGTCATCAATATGCTCATTGCTGAATGCTGACATCTAAGCGGATCAAAACACGTGCTAAACACGTTATGACGAAAAACATGTCCCCATTGTCAACAGTAGCTCATTTTTTACATTAACTACCATGAGAAATTTATCTGATCAATCTGAAACTTTCAACAATCGCCATTCCATCATTAAATACTCCCTCCATCTCAATCATTTCTTTAGCTTTGATCAATCAAAAACTCTCAACAATCGTCCAGTCCATCAATAAACAACTAAATTCGACGAACTTGGACCTCCGTTCACTCAATTATAGAATAGAATCATAATTAATTCACTGGCAACAAGTATCACCAAGCTAACAAGTAGCAAATCTCAATCACAATAATTACATTTCAAAATCATCGGTTATCGAATCACGATTCTAAACTCGCGAATAAAACGATCATCAAACAAGCAAAATCAACACAATAACAAACAAAAAATGCAAAATTAATCAACAAAATCAACAGATACTTGGCGAATGTTCGAATCAAACCTGTTGTTGAATCTTAGCTAATTCATCAGGAGACATACGACTCATCTGTTCTTGTGCGAGCTTAAATAATTCAGGATCCATCATACCGTTAAACATCTTCGCAAATAAATCTTAAAAAGGCTATAATTAAGATCGGATTGAATCGAATTAAGGAATTAATCAGGATCAAGGTTGCAGATGCTGAAATTCTAGGGTTTTGTTTGGAAGGTTAATTTATGATTGGGAAAAATTGGGGAATTTTGGGTTTCTATTTATTTATTAATTAACTCTCTCAAGACTATATATACGAAGATGATGATGGTGGTTGTTTTGTGATTTATGTAACGGTTGGTCGCCTACCGTAGTTGAAGTTGAACTTGGATTTGATTAGGATTCGGAACAAACGAGTTAAAAGACCAAAGTTTGTGTTTTTTGGGACCTTGTGATTTGTACTTTCCAAAAAGGAACAAAGCATATAGAGAAGAGAAATAGAGAAGAGAAGTAAAGAAAGACTCACTTGGTTTACTTTTAGATCGGGTTAAATCAGTTTGCTTAAAATTGGGTTTATTTTTGGTTTCAGCTCGATTTCGATCGGGTTCATTTCAGTTAGTTACTTTAATCGGTTTGTACTATTTTGAGCCGAGTACAGTTCGACTCGGGTCAATTTCAGTTCAGTTTTGTTTCGGGCCATAATTTTCTTGAGTTAACGGTAAAAAAAAATAGTTTAAATGTATGTTGTTAACTTTGCAATTCGAATGTAATGATTCATGATCTCGTTAATAAACAAATAATCCATGAAAAAATACGAGTTTATTATGAGAAAATAAATATTTTTATTTCAGGTCAATCAGTTCGTTCTTGGTTTAGATATATTCAGTTTCGGGTATCTTTCAGTTATTATTGAATTCGATTCAATTTCGGTTCGATTCGAATTAAGTCGGATTTCGGGTACTATTCAGGTTACTCATATCGGTTGTTCGATCGGTTATCAATTCAGATATTTTCGATCGATTTTTCAAGTTTGAGTTTATTTTGCCAGGTTTATCCCTATGTACGTACAAATAGAAGCGGTAAATAGGCTATTTGAGTCGAGTTTGGTTTGGGTTGCTTTGGGTCGAGTTATTTTCAATCTTTATATATTGGGTCATTTTTGGATAGGGTTGTTTCTGAGTCCAATTATATTGGGTCAGGCCGTTTTAGGCATGATCGAGTCCTAATTTTAATTGATTTTATGTAAATTTGTCTTTTCGAGTGCTATCAAGTAAGTTTGAGTCTAGTCACTTCGTATTGGATTCAGGTCTTGGGTTATACTACTCAGGTCCGGGACGGGTCGGATTTGCAAGGCTTGCCTACTAATGTAGTTATATACATTCTTTTAAATTTGTTTGCAAGAACTTTTTAATACTTTAAAAAAATTTAAATAATTTGATGTTAAGATTTAAGAAAGAAGGGTAATAACTTCCGGATAATGGGAAATGAATAATACGGTAGTAATATTTGATAAGGGTGGTGCTCATTCATGGACGGATTTTAGTCTCTTATGGACAAAAATGATTACCCCTTTTATTTCAGCCTCCCAAATTTACCATTTTCTTTCATTTCATCAAATTCTCTCAAATTACTCCCTCCAACTACCACTAATACAACCACCACCACCACCACCACCACCACCACCGTATAACCACCAACCCCGACCGCCCAGTTCGGAGTCTGCACGTCCGGTCACTTTTCGGCCAGATCCGCCCACTGTACCACACTACCACAGGCAAGTGTGCTCTTGAATCATGATCTGAACATCTTGTAATTCTTATCGCATCTTTTTGGATGGAGTTCCTGTTCCACATCTGTTTCTTACAGAGCTGGGCTGAGGTTAGACGTGTCAAAACTGATCCAACCTATTCAGCCAACCAAAACCAGACCTGGGACTAGAAAGTACAACCGAAACTCGAATTGGGCAGATACGAAATGACAAAAAACACCCCAAATGCCTAATTTGAAACAAAAAACTTAGGAATCAAGACCCTAAAGAACCTAACCCATGAGTCCGTGACCACCAGACTCAATGACCTAATCCCGATTGAACAACCAGAAAGCTAGATCTTGTCACGATCTTATCGATTTCTGATCTTTCTGACTCTGATATCTTCAACTTGATCAACGCTGTATACATATATTCATCCATCATTGAGATCGAGGCCCAGGGGCATTAAAGTTGGGCTAATTATAGGTGGCAATCCTGGCATCGAGCCATCTCTATAACTTGAAGGATCCTCGGGCATTCTTCTATTACATGTTGGCATGCTGGGTGGTGATTTGGTGAACACAATGGGCAAGGCAGTAATGACACAAATAACGATTATGGAAGAAGAAATAACACATACAAGAAGATTTGAGAACTTATTTGGTTTGTTTAGTCATAGAGACAAGACAAAATAGACCATACAAATCAAGACTAATCAGGCAGAAGGCAGAATGAGATAAACCACATCACGTTACCAGTCCCATTGGACAGCGGCAAGTAGAAAACCATCAATCAGTGGCATGATGCCAGGATCATATCATCAGACTGCTATTGACATGATCAAGAGCTAAAATTGGCAAAAATAAGATAGACTACCATAGAATCATGACTCCAGAGTCCAGCCTAACAGCGCACAAACCTACTGAGAATAATATATTGGTTTGGACTTCAGCGCAAGCAGGGGAATCACAACTAAAGCATCGAGCACCTAATTTTAAGATATGAACTGATCATACCATCAGGCTGAAGCCTTTCGGGCAATGCGTGCTGAGGAATCACTATCAAATGTTTAGGAAGCTCTAGTGCCCTACTCTGAAACATAACAACCCAGCAATATGATTTTAGTTGAATGAGCTGCGACAGAAATTACAATGATAGAATATATTATGCACTTTCAAAGTTTCGAGAGTGTTCAACTCATTAGAAAACAGAGATTGAGAATGAACAGATCGCAAAATTAGATTCTAAATATCATGATTGACATTAGTGGTTGCTCCAATCTCATAACCGCTTTGAATATCCAGACCCTGCACACTTCTTGCAAAGCACCATACCTGTTTAAGAAAAAAGAAAACGAAACAAAGATAAATCCACATGGCTGTAGGATTATTACTTAGGGAGTCCATCTGACCAGAAGCTAACACCAAGAATTCTGAAACAAAGCTTCCCTCTTCTATATAAATAGTATTCATAACAGTGCAATGCGTAAACCCAGTTATAATAATTTTGATCAGTACCTGCACCCTTGCAGACCTTGCATTCAATCTGGCCTGTTTCTGCCTTCATCTTGCCATTGTTGCAAAATACGCATTTTGTACCTCCTAAACGTCAAGAGGTGAACTTAACCTTAAAAGGTTGACAGGTGATAAGGGTCTATAAAGTGAAAGACAGATTGAAATTTTGAGACAATGACGTGCTGTTTTGCTACTATGAATTAAACAACTGTTTAAGCCTGACATAATTCTCAAGATACGGCAAGTTTCTATTCTTCGGATTAACCAAAGAAGTAATGGAACAGTGAATCGAGTCCTCCGCGGTAAGATTTCAAAGCTCGTGTAAGTAAAGTTATATTCCAAAAGTGAACTGAACTACAACTTACATGAGTAAATCGTGCATTCAGTTCAATGATTATTTCCCATGAAATTCACATCCCCTAAACTCATTCCAATTCAGTTCAATTTAGTTAATCAAATTCACATCTCTACGTAAAATTCAAAGAAATTTAAATGATGTCGGTTGTTAAGTCAGAGTGTCATTAAAATAGGGTATCAGTTCTAGCTCTTACAGCGAAAACCTCATATTACAATACTCGTATGAAGCTATGAATCTACTCATGGCTGCCGGCCTAGCAGTAACAACTAACCCACAAGGAGAAGACTCTAACCACTACAACAGCACTAGCATGGTGCCGTACTGCCGTAGTCCATCCTAAACCCAATTGCGCTACTATAGCCTATAAGGAATTTGTCAAGTAACCCTGTAAGCCTCTACCTAGAATAAAGTTGATTCGGCTTAAAACACTCGTCAGTCATCAATTCCCTCCTATTATCATGTCTCAAAATAAGGATACAGTCCATAATCCTTGTTTTTACGTATAAAACCATCTCACCCCAGATGGGCAAATTTGATGTTAACGGGATTTGAACTCAAGTTTTGAAACGACCTCTCATGACTTTACGAGCTCAACTAGTTGACAAGTATGACAACTACAGTAACTCACTCTTTCTAATCGCGCTTAATAACCGTCTCACACAAGATTAACTCTTCAAAACAACAAAACAACACGACACGAATCACGTAAGTTTAAGCACATACCATTGCCAGCACACCGATCACAAGGCACAGGATCACCCTGCAAAAACCTACCAAAATTACTCACACATCAACAATTCAACAGTAACAACAATGCAAATTCAAATCACAAACATTCAAACACAGCACAAAATTAGGGTTTCATTATCTAAAAAACGCATGCAGCAACCATTACTAACCTTAAGACCAAGGAAAAGAGAAATAGAAATGGCGGTCAATACACTAACTGTAGCCAACAAAGTTTGCGTATCAACAGGTCTATCAATTCCATTAAAAAGTAGAATTGGATGAATTACGATTAAACTCGAACTTTTCAGGTAGTAATTTAAGCTCAATTTGAATTTGCTTCGAGAATTGGGTATTTTCGATTTGAATTTTGAAGAAGAAAGGGATGAAGTGAAGAATGATGAAGTAGAGAAGAGAGAATGTTGATGATGATGATAATGGTGATGGTGATGAAATGTGTAGTGGTTGCAGTTGTTCAGTGAAACCGCCATGGATAAGAGTTTCTTTCTGTTTGAAGCTCTGCGCCTCAGAGTTTTCCTTTTTATTTTATTTTTTTCCTTTTTTCATTCTTACTCCCTCTCAATAAAAAGTTTACATATTCCTTATGCACAAAACAAAAACGTAAATTATTGACTAAAACACCCAATAAAAAGTAAAGGTACGCTATTGAGTATTGATCGATATGGGGGGAGTATATAAGAGACGGCCTGACAATTAGCGGAACCATGATTTTGATTTATGAGGGCGGAAATTTTAAGCGGGAGCTAATAGATTCAAGACTACAAGGGGTAAACTTGAAAAAAATTAAACAAAAAATTAACTAAAAACTTCGAATTTTCTATATATAGTTCAGTGGGGATAAGCGCCCCTACAGGCCAAAAATCATAATAATACTAGTTTGATACCTGTGCGTTGCAACGGGGTAATTAATTTAGTTATAATTTTGCATTCTATGTCTAATTTTGTTTACATATGATTAAAATATCTTTTTCAAATAAACAAAAATATAAAGCACTTTGTTAATGAAAAAATGTTGTAAGACTTAATATTTGTATGTTATTGTTATAACAGACGTACTCTTATAAGAGCCGTCGAAGACAATACTTGAGAGACTCATTTTTTTTGGATTGATACCGAAATTCAACGATACTCTTATTTATAGTCATGAGATAACTCAACCTTATGATAATCTGTTGATGTGGGACAATTTAACTATTTATACATAGTATATATTCAGCACATCTACATTATTTTTCAATGTGGCACAAATAATATACTTAGAAGTACACAATATTTTTCGCACCTAATTCGACATCAAACCCGGTTTAATAATGAGCAAATATTATACTA
>VHZZ01000138.1:4961-49950 GCA_009801015.1 Silene noctiflora
CCTCATGTATTCTTTTATATGAGATTTAAATATGTGATCACTATGATCGACAATTTGTGATCGCATTATTGTCGGGGACACTTTTCTCCAACATGAGGATGTAAGAGGGTTGGATAATATGTGGTATAAAATTCTATAGCTGTACTTTCTTGGCTTCTTTGCGCTTTATAGTGTTGTTGCCCATATTTGGCAGTGTGATTTAGTGAGTATTAGCTTGCTGCGATAATGTACTATTTTGACCATCGCAAACCTCTGGTGTTGATGTCTTGCAGCAAGTTCTTCTAGGAAGATGTTTGGAACTTTGTCCAGTAGCTTAAAGTCCTTAAAACTTTTTTTTATTGTAAAATGGTTCAAAATTTAGAATTTTCACAAAAACTTGACATGATTAGCATGTTTAATGATTTTGATAAGTCAATACAAAAGGTTTCTGGGTACCAGTCAATTGTCAAACACGGCCATTGTTATTTTGCTTTGTTAGTGCTGTTTCTTAGGTATTCTGTTGCTGTTGTATGGCTGATTTATTTTCTATATAATACATTCAGGTAAAGAGGGCAGCTGTAGACATTGTTCGTGGATTGACTGGGTCTGAAGACGGTATGCAATCCCTGGCTAAATATTCCAAAATCCTGCTGACTAAACTATCTCATCTTTTAGGCGATCCCAAGGTAAATTCAACTCTTCTATTTTATCTCTTCATCATTATTTCACAAAAGTTTGGTAGCTTGTTTGCTTAATGCCTGTGTATTAAACTGCTATCACCATCATGACATGTATAAGCCCTGGCAGCTTGGAGCAATTATATTGAATAGTGAAATATAAACTCTTCTTTTCATCTTTTCTTGTCCTTCACTTCCCAAAAAGCGTTTCCTTAAATCCTATGTTGTATCAATTTTACAAGTCCTAAAACAGAGAACTAGAGAAGCGGCCACTTGGGAAAACTATAATTGAAATATTGAACTAATGGCAGAAGTTCAAGCATTGCTACAACACCTTCCTTTGGGTGTTTGAGCTTATACAGATGTTGCAGAGTACATTTGGTCTATTTATTCTCTGCTGTTTTTGGGTGCCTTATGGTTAAAAGAGTAAAATCTGATAAACCTTTAGTAAGTTATGGTCGTTGTTTCACTGCCATATCTTGAAAATTTGAGTGGCGCACAACCTGTCACGTGATCCTCTGTTCAAGCCATAATAATCACCAATACTGCTTGGTTAAGTTGGTAATTGTAGCGCACAACCGGTGTTGCCTTGTTGGATATAATAAAATTTAACGTTAAATAATTTATGATGATGATGGGGATTTGAACCCCACCGGCCACCACTTCTACAAAACTTAAGCATAAAACCATTTTGACAACTTAATTTTTGTGCATATGAGGACTTAAAAATTAAAATAAACCATATTTAAGGGTTCATCATGTAGGCTTGAAGCCGTTTACTTATTACTTTCTCTATTTTTCTTAAAATATGATAGTTCGCTAATACTTCTTCGTGTTTGTACAATAATTTAGTTAAAAGGGTGTCCGTTTAATTACGTTAGTTATGTTTTTTTTTTTAAAAAAATTTAGTTACAAATTAGTAATTTTGCATTTATAGTCTTAAAAATCGATCGAGAAAATTAACGGTCGATATCAAAATTTTGGAGATTATCACGACCACATTTTAAATAAATGTTGCTTCATTTTAGTGAGATTATATCATGGCAATCCATGAGCATGATTAAATTTAGATTTAATAGAACGACAATGTTCATTAATCGTAGCGTAACGACGATCTCGTGATAAGGGGTACGAATAACAGGAAAACAAAACAAATTGTGCCCCCCATGTAGAAAAATCCTAGGTCCGCCACCGCACTTAGGTATGGTGTATTTTGACTACAAGAGTTGAATGCGACAGGGTGTCGGAGTGTTAGACATAGTTGTTTCACAAAAAGTTCCATGTTTCTTTTGGCTGAAAATGAAGTGTCGAAGTGCCGTGCTTCGGACAAGTGACACAGCAACTAAAAGTAAATAGTCGAGATCACAAAAGCCCCAGAAGCCAGAACATCAAAGATAGAAAAGCAAAACTAGGGAAACAGTAGCAAACATATCCAACAATCCTTTAATCTGTTTTGGTATACAAATACACCAAATTTAATACCGAAGCAAACATTAGAAAGCATGTTTATATAGACCGTTGTTTTGCAAAGAAGCTGAGAGATACTGGTGGTTGATTTGTTTGTCATGCTCTTATCTGTATCTCTTGACTGTACCTATCCGCAGGAAGTCTCAGAACCTGCAGCAGAGTCTCTTATAAATTTGTCCCAGAATTCAGATCTAGCAGGGGAGATGGTATCGTTAGGACTGGTCAATACAGTCATGGAAATCTTATACAAGCCAGAGTCTCCTATCAAGAGATTGCTGGTTATGCTTTTGGTTAACCTCACTCAGCTTGACGCTGGTATTTCTTCCTTACTGCAGGTGTGTTGAGTTCTCTCTGTCGTTAACTTGTCTTCTGGTGTTTCTGTATCACCTATTTTTTTTTTCAAACGTAGAGCAGATATGTGTCCTTGCCAATGTTTCTTGGTTCTTCTGTTGTAAACCAAAATATTAACCGGACGGTATTAGAGGCGAGCCTTTTTGTTTTGCATTGCCATGCTTTCCATAGGGAGGTTGTATTGATTTTTGCTGACTCTTGATAGTGGCTAGTTGGATAATGTAACAAGGTTTCTTTATTTGTTACTTTTCCAAGCAGTCTTCTTATGTGTGTGTGTGTGTGTGGATCCTTAAGTTTGAAGTTTGTCGATGCTTTCAGATTGAGAATGAGAAAATGCATGGGCTTTTCGTTATGAAGCTTGTGAGGTCATTTTGTAGAACACCTGATGAGAGACAAGGTATACATTTGCTCTTGTTTTCTTGTATTGTGGCTTTCTTCATATTACTCTTTATTATCTTTATTCTGCATTGCGATATTTTAGGTGATCCGTTTGAGCACGTTGGTTCTATTCTTACCAACATCTCGAAGAAAGAAGCAGGAAGGGAGGTTTTGTTGGACCCCAAACGTGGCCTTCTAAAGCAGATAATTATGCAATTTGATTCACCAAGTCCATTGCGGAAAAGGGGGGTATGTAGTTGAAAATTGCCAATATGACTTATTATGATTGGCAATTTGATTCACTAAAGAATGTACCTATTCTGATGTGCTAAACTGCTAATAATTTGCTGTAACTTAGTCGTGCCGCCCTTGTCATAGATAAAATTGTCAGAGATAAAAATATTGGTGTTGTAGACTAGATATTCATATATGTGGGTCATGATGTGCTCAGCATGCCTAACGAAAAGGCCGCCTTCTTCCCTTAATACTTTTATACCAAACTTATCTGTATACATTTGACTGTGGTGGTCAAACCGTCCGAACTACGTTACTCCACACTTCACTTGGTTGCGTGTGGCGTATACAACACTTGGAGTGTCTGTCGCACACGGCACTTTGACATTTCATTTTAGACCAAAAGATTGAAAATTTTATGGAAAAAACCCGTATCCAACATTCTGAGTTCGGACACCGTGTCATGTCCAACACTAGCTGAATCGAAGTAACATAGGTTTACTCTTTGGTCATTAATTCTAAACTTCGTTCTTGATGATTTATCAAAACCACAAATTTCATCTAATCTTAAAAAGGTTATAGCTACTCTACATTGTGAGAAAATTTTTATCAAAGTTGTTTTCATTTGACCAGTATAGCCAAGTGGCTAAGATAGATATGAAGGTTAGAGTATTTGGGAATATTTCTTGAAGCTTGGCACTGATTTCGATTGTAACCTCTTGGTTTCCAGGTCGCAGGAACTATCCGTAATTGCTGCTTTGATGCTGAAACTAAGTTGCCTAACTTGCTTTTAACATCAGAATTTTTGTGGCCTGCTCTACTTTTGCCAGTAGCTGGAAACAAGGTAAATATTAGTATTCAATTTCTGCCGGTTTATCGATAAATTTTAAAAAAGTGAACTGGTATATGCTATGAGACATTGGACAATTATGCTATACATCCTCTATTATATTGTTTTGGAGTTTACTTGCCTAGAGCCAAGAAAAATTATTTCGCAAATGGGGTATTTAATTTGGTTTTTGCATCTGCTTCAAGTGTTTTGTATTATTGTACTGTAATTTATGTATGGTTATGATTTGTTTATTATACCATTTACTCCAGATCTACAGTCAGGAAGATACATCCAAAATGCCTAGTGAACTTGCAAGTGCGTTATCGATTGAACGTGAACCTGTAACCGATACTGAGGTTCGCGTACAAGCAATTGAAGCAATTTACCTGATTGTATTACAGGTAAATTTTCTAGTATAACCAGAATGATTTGTTTTGATTAGCCTTCTGGAAGTGTCTACTAAAATAGAAAAGTATTTTTCGCTAAACGAACAACATAGACTGACTTTCAGAATGCTTTGACAGTTGACACTACGAGCTAGATTTATCTGAGTGGGTTCAACGAAATTTTTGATTAAAATTTGTAGTCTTTTCAGTAATATGTAGATTATGAAACATTTTGCTTTTACATGTATGAATCTTTAACATTTTAATGGTATTGCAGGAGGCTGGTAGAAGAGCGTTTTGGTCAATAAATGGTCCACGGATACTACAGCTCGGGTATGAAGATGAAGAAGATCCTAAAGTTATGGAAGCCTATGAGCGAGCTGGTGCTCTGGTAATTTGCTTTCTTCCCTCTTTTTTTTTTGATATTTTATTTTAAACATCTGATTTGAATGGCAGCCTACTTATACTGAATCTTTCATGGTATTTTCAGTTGATTGACAGCAGTGGCATTGAATGAGATGTTAGCGTCATCAAATTATTAGATGCTTCATCTCAGCAGCCAGCGCCTCGTCTTCAGAAGCCAGAACTCAGAAGGATGATTCTTCTGCTACTGTGTTATGTAGTTACCTTCACGGTATATTTAAGGATTTGGCCTCGACTTCATATAGCTGTGGTTCACATTGTACCTTGTTTTGTCTTGAAAACAAAGTGTTGTATTTGAGAAGATGAACGCGTCTTACAGAGTTACAGAAAGCAAATTTCCTCACGAATGGTGAAGGCCAAAAGTCCCTTAACTCGAGACATTAACATTATATCACCTTATCCCTAGACGTGCTACCTCTAAGGAGAAGAGGTGGGATGACGTCCGATTTGGGACGCACAACCTCAACTCTCAGAACATTTGTGAACATTAAGTACAGTACATTACACGTAAAATTTTAGATAACGACAAGAAAATGAGAGTGATTGTGAATTTTGGGCCGATAATTATGTACCAAACTGCGATAACGCTCGTGGTACATTAAGCCTAAAGTTCCAACAATCTCTCTTAAACCACCGAATAAGGCCGGACTTACTTAAAACGGTTTTACACTAAATTACCGTAAAGCTAAGATAATAATAAGTTTGCCGCGAAATGAATGGCGCTTTAAATTTCGAAAACTTTCCCGCCATAAAAATCACCCTTCAAAAATGAATGCCTTCATCATTTCAACCCTAATTTCATCTTCGTCTCTGATTCAATCTCACATTTTATCATCAAATGGATATTACTGAAGTCGCCAAAAAACTCGGCCTCGCCGACAACAAACCCGTTATCCGAAAAGCAGCCGAGTTTCGCCGTCTTTCCGATGTTAAATTCGATTCTTCCGCCATCGGCCTTGTAATTAATTTTTCTTCTTCTTCCCCTTTCCGATTTTTCATCAAAAGACCTAATTTTTTAAATCTTTTCTGATTTTGTGTTTTAATGATTTCAGGGTGAGATTTGTAAGGCGATCATTTGTTTAGAAATCGCCGCAAACAAGTGAGTTCAGTTCATCTCAATTTTAACCTAATTGTTTTAATTAATGACTTCAATATCATTTCAATTGATTTGGGGATTTGTTGAATTTGGTTGTGTGTATAGATATGAGATTATATTTGATCGACAAAGTGCAATACGATTAAGCGGGATGTCGGAAAAAGCGTACACTAGATCATTCAATTCCTTGATAAATATCCTTGATGTCAAGTGGGTTATCTTCTTCTTGTGTTTTTAGATTTGTTTCGATTGCGATTTTTGAGAGGATGAAATGTTGAATGGAGTTTATGCATTGTAGGAATAATTTGGATATTAGAGAATTGGCGATTCAGTTCGGATGTGTTAGGATCATTCCGATTGTGAGAAAAGGATTAAAACTGTAAGTGCTCACTATACCGAAAAAGTGTTGAATTGCCCGTCTAATGTTTGTCGAATTACCTCAATGAATGGTTTTGTTGAATCAAGATTTCAAGTATTAGTTATGCCTTATACTTCCTCTGTCCTAATCGTTTGTTTACCTTTGATTAAAATACCCGTCAAAAAGAATAAGAAAGGTAAACAAATGATTGGGATTTGGGATGGAGGGAGTAATGTTTTGGTGCAAATGGTTGTGCAGTCGTACTAAGATGTGTTTGAATATTTGAGGACTGGCCTATATTTTGATTGCATTTTTATTGATTTGTAGCTATCGTTTAGAGCGCGTATTAATATAATACTTGGAAGGCAATGGGAGGGGATGGAGGGAAGGGAAATGGTGGGTTTGGGGAATGGATAAATGCTGTTTTTCTTCAAAATCTTTCCTATGTTTGTCGCATTACCTCAATGAAAGGCTTTGTTCATTCATTTATTTGTCATGTCGTATGATGTCTTGTTAGACATGATTGTAGACTTCTACAAGGGTGTGTAAATAAATGAGGACCGGCACCTATGTTTGGACTGCATTTTTCGTTCATTTATAGCTATCATTTGGAGTCTTGTATGGGTAGGATATTTGGAGTGAAGGGAAGGGGATGGAGGTAACAGAAATGGAGGGTTCGGGGAATGGAGGAATGTTATGTTTCTTCTGAACCTCTCCTACATTTAAAGGCCTTGACTTGACTTAGAGGTAGGAAAATGCACCCAAAATGCTAACAAACATGTTAAACTCCATCCTCCCTTTCTTTCCAAATCAATCTATCGTCATTCAGACGGAGGTATTTACTTCATTTTTGTATAGATTATTGCGTATTCCATTGTGCAAGTGAAAACCATGTTGGAAGTGTAAGAATGCAGCAATTGAGAGTCTAATTAGATGTTGTATTGATTACAGTTACAAAGAGAGGTTCTTCGCTTCTCTTCCGGCTAGCAGGCGTGCTAGCACTGATTTCAGTCGACCCGTGTTTCTCGGTGTAGCATTTTATTTATGTGCCAAAAAGCACAAGGTACATGCTCCTCAACTTTTTTTTATCCAATCTTAAGTATGTAATATGTGTAAATATACTATGTTTACATGATTGATCCCTGTTTTGTTCCTACAGCTTAAGGCCGACAAAGTAAAGTTGATCGAACTTTGTGGTGCTTCAGAAGCTGAATTTTCCAGTGTAAGCGATTACTGATCCATACTAAAGCGCTTCATTCCTCGTTTACCTCCAACTGGATAATTTTTTTTTAGCGATGTGTAAGTAACAGAGATTCATATGTAGGTTTCTAATTCGATGAAGGACCTCTGTCACGATGTTTTTGGAGTATTGAATGAAAAGAAAGATCCCAAAGAAGTGAAAGGGAACAGAGGTAACACTCGTCCTCAAACTTGTAGATTTGTATTTGTGGACTGAAAAGAAAGATTCTTATGATGATATTTTATAATTGCAGAACTATTGGATGTTTTTCCTGAGAAAAGGGGTTATGAGGATGGTGGATACATGTCAGATGAAGAAAAAGAGGTACTTTCCCTTGTGTTATTATGCTAAATTAAACCTTAGATAGGTTTGGTCTTCGATTTTCATTGTGAGCAATATACTTAAGAACCCTTGATGTCTTGGTCTAGAGGCAAAGAGTAAAAGCCTGTGGATAATAGGTAGCTGATTCAAATTCCCCTCCCCTTGTATGATACTGGCAATCTTCATTCTCACCATTGTCTGTCAAGTGTCAATTAGGCATTGCTTAGATTAGTAATTCGGCATGTACCTTTGTCCTACATTCTAAATTACAAGGATAGATTGTAACTAATTCATATCCACCTGGTGACATTCTAATTAGGATCCAACTTATCTTCAGCTTTTGAGTTCAGCTGAAGAACACTTTCTTATGATCCCAACACATTTCTCGAGCTGATAATAACTTCATTTTGTAACCTCGCTTGTCTTCCACTTAAAACATAATGTACAATGAGGAAGAACTCTGAAGCATCGACGCTAAGTCGCTAATCCGAGTGATCCTATCTACATTATTAATTAAGTGGATAAGTCACTGTTGATTTGCAATTAGGTGTGATCTCAGTTTGTAAACAAAAAAATTCCACAATATAACCTGGTATGTAAAGATTGGTAGGTATGCTATGATCATGTGCTTCTTTGCTTGCAATGGTAGAATTTTGTACTCGTGGGAAGAAGCCTGGCTCCTGCTGCTTATTTAAATCATAATCCGTATACATTTTAGTACATAACTATCTCTTGTGCCTCCTTTTATCAATGGTTGATCAGCGAATATTTCTAACCTGAGGTCAAGGGATCAAACATTAGGCGCCCTTAGTTTGTGCTTCATGATCCGCCAATGTGTGCTCATGATCTATTATCTGATATAACTCAAAACACAAGCTCTTAAGCTTATCCTGAAAGTTCAAAGAAAAGTCAAGGCAAGAAAGACACTGATAGAGTAACACCTCTGTTAACATTTTGTGCAGTCTTCGCACTACAAGAAACGCAAACAAATGGAGAAGCATGCTTACGATGGCTGGAAATCGAATGTAATATCATCAATCGAAAAGGACAAGGATAAGAATGGTATGCTTATTAATGCTCTATACATTTGCAAATTGCAATGAAAAATCTTGGGTAATTTGGTTCTTAAAATGTCATTTATGTTCCTAAACACATTTTCTTTTTCAGTTGCTACCAAGCGAACTAAGCAAGCGAAGTTGAGCTTTCCTACAGTCACCAGCAAACACGATTCCCAGGATTTATTCACATAAGACATAGGTACATTCTTGTCAATCCACCAAAATTTTTGGAATCAAATTGATTCAGGAACACCAAAAGTATTTATCCAAGACGGTTTTACATAATTATCATTGTAAAACCTTAGGTTCTTCATTGACCAAAATACCCTATTAAAAAAATCATTTTAGCAGCTACCAAATTTGTATTATGGGTATGAGGGTCTTTTATGGATACTTTTGCTGCAATATCTTGGTGTAAAACTGTGTTCCAAGAGATTTCCTGCAAATGGTGTTTATGTAACATGACTGACAGAAGTTTCAGTAATTGAAAATTATTTGGCATTCTAATGTTTTTGTATAGTTTTAAAATTGAAAATTATTTGGCATTCTAATGTTTTTGTATAGTTTTAGATAAGGTATTTTGCTGCTGTAAAACTCAGTATGATTGACTTCAAACTGCATGTGCTAAATTCTAGAATGCAGACAAATAATTTTATGTTTAATTAGTTGCAGGCATTAGTATGATTAGTGGCCTAATCATTGGATAATTCTAGTTATTTTGGAAATGAATCCATTTTAGCAAAAGAGGAATAACAGGTACATCTCAGATCTCAATTTATCTGAGATAAACATGTTTATGTTAACATTATACCTGGCAGAATGTAGATCTGGGAATGTTCTGGTTTTAATAATTTTTTAACTCATGCATAATCTATGTTATATTCTGACTCTTTAGTCCGACACTTGGATACGCACTTGTGTCGGATACTTTTAAAAGAGTCCGAGTAACATAATGCATAATAGCATCAAAGATGAATAGATGTTGAAAAGATGCTATGGAATTTCTTTCACTATTGAGTACAAGTGTACAAGTTTCGTATTATATCACTCGTTATATGAGAGCATTATTCTAATATTTTATTTTTCTAAGTCGTTTATTTTTAGCGCTTTTGTTTCCTCATTTTGTAAACTAATTTCATATTTGTCTTCATTAAAATAAATTCACATAAGATCAAACTATGCATGCTTTGTTTTTCCATCCGGTTTAATTCTGATTCGAGCCGGGTAGAACCACTAGGGCGGTAAAGCTCTCCCTTATGAGTTTCAACACTGTTGCGTTCCCAGAGTTCGAACACGAGACCTCTGGTTAAACTAGAACAATCCCTTACCAGTTGATCTAAGTGGTCATGGGTAACATCGTATTCCAAATTACCTTCTTTCACGCTTAATTAACAACGCTCTCCCTTATTTGTGACATATCACATACTTATTTTGTTGTCCAATGATATCATTTTCAACTATCGAAATGACCAACTTATATCCAATCAATTAACTAATTGTAATAACTCACCTAATTAACAAAATAAACAAACTTCCAAAAGCTTAATGTTGGATAATTTAATTAATTAACTAATATAATTATTAAGACGCTATCAAATCAATTTATATTCAAATTAGTTAACCAACTAATATTCAAAGATGGACTAAATTTCATTTGCAAAATCCATTAACAAATCCATTTACATCATAATCAACCCACTCTACATAGTCAGTCTCAACTTCTCAATGACGGACAAAATCTTTCACAAGCTTGTGAGACAAATTCCCTTATTATAAAAGTCATAGCATTTAGGAGATTCTCATTGGCTCCTTAAATTTAGGAAGTTCGAAAAAACATATTCTCTTTTTCGCTGGTAAGACCCACGATCATGTCAACAACAATAATTATTCACTCTCTTTCATACTTTCAATATTCACTCTATTTCCTACTTTTAATCCTCTCCTATTTTCTATTCTTTATTATACGACATATATATTATATATTATATGATTTTGTTTCATATGATATGATGATGATAATTCTATATTATATGATACACTGATTAAATGATGATAATATAGACAAACAAATTCGTATCATTATACACCAAATTTAACATAATAATATCTTCATGAAAAAAAAATCCATTAAAATTAATTATCGGGAAAAAAAAAATTATGAACAATTATTTTGCATGCGGAAAAAATTTTAATCATCGGGACAGTTTTCGGCTTTATTTAATATATGTACTGTTTTTTCAATTGATTTTAACGGACCTATTTTCAGAGTCTCATTCTTTTGTTTACTTTAGATTAAAAACACATATAAATAATGTTCAGATCATATATTTTTATCGTCTACTATCCGACTTAAGGTTAAGACTAATCAATATCATCCAACATGGTACATAAGACAAATATTTTACTTTTCCATGCGAAATGCTTTTGTTTTGCCTTATTCATCCTACTTATATATATTTGACCCGTCTTAAACTTGAGACAGATAGTGTCATATTAAATAAGAATTTGTGTATTTTTATAATGTCGAACTAATACGTTGTTTTTACTTACGTCTAAGTTAAGCGTATAATTTCTCTTTACTTTCAGTATAACTGTAATCCTAAAATCATATTTTAATAAATATATTCACCTCCTTATTGATTTTTCAATTTTAATTTAATAAAATTCAACCCGTGCAGACATAAAACTAGTATAATATAAAGGGACAAGTGAAAAGGGTTACTGGTAGGACAAGTGAGAGAGGGATAAGAAAGGCCACAAGCTTGTGACCATCCCAAACGAGACGGAGTGACAGACTGAGTTAGTTATTATAAGTCGGCTAGTAAACATCCAAGTACGTAATCAAGCACACCATCTTCAATTGTTCCCTTCATCAAAACCCCACACCTTCAACAATCAACATCATAGACCATTCAAAATCCATAGGCCAATTCATCAATATTTTATATTTAAATATATTTAAATAACTAATAAAAAATGCCTAGTCAAACAATTCAAGCCCACAAATAAATACTTTGCTCACCTTATTTATAACAACCAAAACTTGAGACTCAATTGTTGAATATTTCCATCATCCACAAACTCGAACCCAAAGTTAAGCTAAGTGGATTATACATTCGATGTACTACCACCAGTTTTATAGTTTTTGAGCATTATAAAAAAGTTTTTGAGTTTTGTTTTAAAAAATATGAGTTTTATTATAAAGTTTATGAGTTTATTCACTTATACATTAAGCTCAAAAAATAAAAAAAAAAAACTCAAAAACATTATGTATAAGCATAGTTAAATCTGAGTTTTGACGAAAAAAATTCAAATCTAACTTATAAAATAAGCTCAGAAAAAATACATATATGCTCAAAAACAAATAAATTTTGAGGTAATAAGCTCAGAAAAAATACACATATACTAAAAAAAAATAAAGATAAAGTCTGAGGTAATACATCCGATGTATGTTCATTTTTCTCAAAATTAAGTCATAAAGATACTACTTTCACAAGGGTACTACGAGCTGAAAAGAAAACTCGAACCCAAAATTTATAATCAATTATCAATAAAATCAAAATCTATTATCCATCAAACCCGTCTCAACTACTAAACAATCTTCGTTATTTAGTCCTAGTCTCATCATTGTTAGGACTATTACAATTATATAAAACCCTAGAAAATATTAATAATAATAAATTATTAATATTATTATTATTATTACATTGATGAATTATTTTCATGTGCTATATTAATTAAAATTAAACTTCTCTCTCTTGACTTTCCTCCTTTCTCTCCCTCATAATTATTATCCCCTTTTTGCCCTCCAAACCTTTACTCCTCAAAAAAATTCATCTGATCCAGCTTCAAATTTTCCTACTTTATATGGTTTTTCCACTTTCTGGGTCTAGATTAGATCACCCAATTAGATTCTATATTAAATTTTTCTAATTTAATTTATTGGGTTGATTTAATTTAATTCAATTTTTCTTATTTGGGGTCATGTAATTTAATTAGGGTTGATCAATTTTTATGGTGTTGAGGAGGGTAATATCAATTAATTTAAATAATTATCATAAATTATTTTAATTTATTTTAAATTGAAGAAAAATGGTGTCAGATGAAATTCTGGGCACATTTGCACCAATATTTGTGTATTGGGCATATTCTGGGATTTATATAATGTTGGGTTCACTTGATAATTATCGTTTACATTCAAGAAAAGATGAAGATGAAAAGAATTTGGTCTCTAAATCTACTGTTGTTAAGGGTGTTCTTCTTCAACAATCTGTTCAAGCTGTTGTTGCTATCATCCTTTTTGCAGTATGTCCCTTAAATTCTGTGTTTTTTTAGAATTTTTTGAGTTTAATTTGATCTGGGTATTGATTAGTTTTGTTGAATATTGAGTTGTTAGATTGATTGTGTTTTTACTTGACGGCACTCACAACCGATTTAAATAATGTTAGAAAGGAAAGGGGGTTGAGAGACGTCATAACTTGTGACCGTCAGAAGCAAGACTTGCTCTTTTTCCATATATAGTGTTGATTATTATGTTTATAAATTGGTTTTTGTTACTTGCCCATGTGTTAATTTAGTTTGAGCTAAGAATTTGTACGAGCTAAGGTAGTGAGATGAGAAAGTTATAAGCTTTTTGCTATATTGAATGTTTTTAGCTAAAAATTGGTGTGGGAATCAAGAATTTGGAGATATGTAGCCATGTAGCTGAACTGTAATGTTTTCTCCAGCCGTGGTCGATTTGCGTTTAGATGGAATTATGAATTACGGAAGTGTGTGAAATGATTGACACTTCTTAGTGTACTGAGATGAGAAAGTGTCAATCTTTTTGATAGATTTAATGTTTTTAGCTGAAAAATTGGTGTGGAAAATAAGAATTTGGAAAAATTTAGGTGGACTGTAATGTTTTCTCCAGCCATTGGTGATTTGCGATTAGATTGAATTATGAATTAGGAAAGTGTGTGAAATGATGGACACTTTAACGATTGCGTCTAAGAAAGATCTTGAAAGGAGCATGCTTGTATAAGTCGATGTGCTCACGCTAGAATGATAGTTGTTCAAGTTACGATTTGATGAATGATATGGGACTCAGGAAATGTCCCTAGCTGCCGTTGGTTGAGTGGGATTGAGTTTTGGTTTGGCTATGAAAAAGGTTGTTTACGAAGGGAACTATAAGAAAGCCACTAGTTGTCACTTGTAAATTTAACAACTCGCATGGAATGAGAGTGATTGTTAGAGGGGTAATGAATGTCAATATAAGAGAAGATTGTGGATGTAGTGGTGGTAGATTGGTAGTGGAAGGAGGAAAGAAATTTCGCTATTAAGGGGGTTATAGTTACCCACCTTTCCTCTAGGGCAGTGCATTACTCCGAATAAGGTAATAGAAATCACTAATAGTTCCCCCACCAGTCACCACCCCATTTTCCTTTGTTCACCACCATCACGTCTCTACTATTCTCCGTTCATGCTGGATTCTATCACTCGAATACGTAGTAGTAGTTACTTCTATATCATTTGAGCCTGTAAGGAGTGAAGGATAAGCCACGCCTGACGCCACTGAAGAAAGTAGTTAAAACCTGCATAATTTACTGTCTTCCCTGTGAAAGTCTTCTATAATTAAAATTTGTCAAGTCATATGTTCTAGAGAAGGTGGAAACTGTTAAGAAGTCGACATGCTTGAATGGAATGAGGACTTTGAATATTCTTGTAACGTCATTCATATGCTCTAGATAACAGGTGCAGATGTGAAACTTTTTAGAAGTTGACATGTTTGAATGAAACGAGGACTTTGAATATTCTTGTAAGGTCGTACATTTCTGTCCTCTGTCTTGTTAATTGTCCTATCTGGTCAAAGGTGGTTTGGGAAGTTGTAGGATCAGTGATCATTTTCTAGAAAGATATATTATTTACGGATGTGTGTTAGTTCAACTAATAAAACCTTCCACTAAAATTGCAACACACACACGCGCGCATACATAATCATTTTCAATTCGATCGACCTCTTTGCCAAGTCTCTAGACATGTAAAGGTCCAAAAACAAAAGCATCTGCACAATGTTCCATTCATTGAGACCTCTCCCCTTCAACATCGCTGACTATTTAGAAAGGCAGACAATCAGCACAATCAAGTAGTCTAAAAACGATTGTCTGCAACCAGCCTGAACAATGTCTTTTCTTTTTGCGAGGTAGTCTAGGGATATTATCTGTTAACCTATTGTTCTAGAAACTAGGTGAAGCTTTTAGGAAGTTGACTTTGGGGTTGGAAAGTAATTGTACGTTGTTTTGTTTCCCTCTGAATTTTTCCTGAAATACCCTTTTTGAGTTACCTCACGGCCGTACCTTGGTAATGTTAAATTTAAGATAATCTAAGAGAACTTGGGAGCAAATATTTAGATACATCATCAAGAACATTAGCATTGCCTCAAGGGCTCCAGGAAATTGTGGAGTAAGGGGGATTCGCCAGTTTGGATGTACATAAATCTCTTAATCCTCGTAATATTTAGACAAATCTTGTAGATTCTAGACTATAAGCTAAGAATAAGAGGAGAATGTTGCTGGAACATGTTTGCTCAGAATCACTGATTTAGTGTAGCATCATAGAAGATCTTCCCCAAATTTGTAAAATCATGCATTTTCTATTTTCACAAAAATCCATGTTTGCGACTTTTGGATGCATTAGACTTCCGTTTCTGAAATTCCAACAGGGTTTGCGTAAGTTGTAGTGGTTAACTTATTTGCTTAGAGTTCAAAATTTCAGATATGTTGTGATCTTGCCAGGTCTCATACCTCTAATAATAAGAGCTGTCAGTTCCCATTTAACATGTTGAGTAACCGGATTTCGCTGGTCTCAGCCCTCTAATTGTTGGAAATGCTTGTGTATGTAGGTGACTGGAAATCCCGATGATGCTCTAACTGAGCAGAAATCTTCTATACTTGTTCTCATCCGCCAATTTGTTACGGGAATGATGGTTTTAGACACCTGGCAATATTTCATGCATCGGTACATGCACCATAACAAGTTTTTGTACCGCCATATCCATTCCCAGCATCACCGGCTTGTTGTGCCCTACGCATTTGGGGCGCTTTACAACCATCCTGTGGAGGGTCTTCTTCTTGACACAATTGGAGGTGCTTTGTCCTTCCTTATTTCCGGCATGTCTCCCCGGATGTCCATTTTCTTCTTTTCCTTCGCAACAATAAAAACTGTAGATGATCATTGTGGCCTGTGGCTACCTGGGAATCTCTTCCACGCCCTGTTTAAGAATAATACTGCATATCACGATGTGCATCACCAGCTTTATGGCAGCAAGTACAACTTTTCGCAGCCGTTCTTTGTCATGTGGGACCGGATTCTTGGAACCTACATGCCGTACTCGTTAGTGCAGCGAGAGGGAGGTGGGTTGGAGGTCACACCAGCAAAGGAGTGGAAGGACGAATGACCACTTTGAATTTGAACTAGATAGCCACTGTATGTGATCCATGTACCACTATTATTGCTTAATCCCATAAATTTGATTTGGACTTCCTCGGAATGTGCTTTAATGTATATGTTTTTTTTTGTAATTGTATTTATTCGTATCTATATGAAGTTTTTGACTCATGAACGAGCATTCGATCATGGAGTGTCACCATTTCAGCATTTTTCTACTTGGATGGTTGATGGTTTTGTTGGAAAGGAGCCGACTTCTGATTGCGTTTTCAGTTCAAATGCATTTCAGACTTTCAGTACATTGATCATCACTTGGTCGACCTATTTTCAATAATCGAGTAGTGGATAATCAAACTCGAGATCAGAGTTCTAAGCCTTAGCCTTCGATGTTCTGCTTTTTGCTTCATAATCGACTCTTGGTGCGTGTTATATGGCGCTGCTCCGGTTGAATGGCTGGTGTATTTAGTTCACGAGTTGGGTTCGAGATCCAGATCTAAGAAATTTCTTCCTCTATTTCAGCAAGTTCAATCACTAGAGAAACAAAACCTGTTTGAAAATTTTCCTGTAAAATTCTTACAATCATAGGACTCGCGATCCACAAATAAAGTGGATAGTTTGTCCGGGATTAGACTTGATATAAAATTGGCACGGTCCGAATAACCTGAACTGTCCTCGATTCAACGTCCGAAAAGATTTGAGGTTGACATATAACCTAATAGGCTCAACCTAATATGACCCAACCCGAATATTGTTGCACACTACCTCCCTAGTTAATTTGATACTAATATTCAATTTCTACCGTTCGGGAGGTCATGTCGAGTCATGTTTCTTTCTCTCCCAATTTATCTTGCACGTTTCCAAGGTCGTTTAAGTAGTTGCCTTATTAGATTTCAGCACCAAATAACAAGTATTAGTCCAGTTTTAACGAGTATCCGGCTTTCACCCGAGATTGGTTTATTGCATACTAGCACCCACAAATGTCTCACTTATTCCCCTAAATTTGTTTGGATGCTTTATCTGACCCAAGTAATCGTACGTGTGATTTATGGACATTTTTGTTCCGGGACTTTAGGATCCCGAAAACCGTGTATTATATCACTTCAATTTCAGCCGTTCGGGAAGTGGTGACGGTCCATGTTTCTTTCTCTCCCGGTTTTTCTAGCACGTGTCCGGGGTTGCTTCAGGAGTTGCCTTATTTGATTTCAACATCAAATAACAAGTAATCCATTTTTAACGAGTATCCAACTTTCGCCAAAAATTAGTTTATTACATATCGTCACCCTCAAATATTCTCAGTTACTCCTCAAAATATCTGCGGACGCTTTATCTGACCTTTGGAATCGTCTCTGTGATTTACGGACATTTTTGTTTCGGGAATCCCGAAAAGGTGTATTATACACTTCAATTTCAGTTGTTCAGGATGTCGTGTTGGGTCTTGTTTTTTCTCCCCAATTTTGGTGCACGTATCCGAGGCCGTTTCAGGAGTTGCCTTGTTCTATTTCAGAACAAAATAATAAGAATTAATTCATTTTTAACGAGTATCTGACTTTCACTGGAGATTATTTTATTACATACCGGCACCCTCAAATGTCTTCTATTACTCCACAAAATTTGTGTGAACACTATACAACCCGACGAACAATCCGTGTGATTTTCGGACATTTTTATCCCGGGACCCTGTAATCTCGAATATCGTGTATTATACACTTCAATTTCACCCGTTCGGGAGGATGTGTCGGGCCATGTTTCTTTCTCTCCCGATTTTTCTTGCACGTGTCCGAGATCGTTTTAGGAGTTGTCTTATTTTGTTTCAGAACCAAATAACAAGTATTAATTCATTTTTAACGAGTATCCGACTTTTACCGGAGATTAGTTTATTACATACTGACACCCTCAAATGCCCTCTGTTACTCCACAAAATTTGATTGGACACTTTATCCAACCCGAGGAATCGTCAGTGTGATTTTCAGGCATTTTTGTTCCGGGACCTTGTAATCCTGAAAATCGTGTATTATACGCTTCAATTTCACCTGTTCAAGAGGTCGTGACGAGTCATGTATCTTTCTCTCTCGATTTTTCTTGCACGTCTCCGAGATCGTTTTAGGAGTTGTCTTATTTTGTTTCAGAACCAAATAACAAGTATTAATCCATTTTTAACGAGTATCCGACTTTTACCGGATATTAGTTTATTACATACCGACACCCTCAAATGTCCTCCGTTACTCCACAAAATTTGTGTGGACACTTTATCCAACCCGATGAATCGTTAGTGTGATTTTCAGGCATTTTTGTTTCGGGACCTTGTAATCCTGAAAATCGTGTATTATACGCTTCAATTTCACCTGTTCAAGAGGTCGTGTCGAGTCATGTTTCTTTCTCTCCCGATTTTTCTTGCACGTCTCCGAGATCGTTTTTGGAGTTGTCTTATTTTGTTTCAGAACCAAATAACAAGTATTAATCCATTTTTAACGAGTATCCGACTTTTACCGGAGATTAGTTTATTACATACCGACACCCTCAAATGTCCTCCGTTACTCCACAAAATTTGTGTGGACACTTTATCCAACCCGAGGAATCGTCAGTGTGATTTCCGGGCATTTTTGTTCCGGGACCTTGTAATTCCGAAAATCGTGTATTATACGCTTCAATTTTACCTGTTCGAAAGGTGGTGTCGGGTTATGTTTCTTTCTCTCCCGATTTATCTTGCACATGTCCGAGATCGTTTTAGGAGTTGTCTTATTTTGTTTCAGAACCAAATAACAAGTATTAATCCATTTTTAACGAGTATCCAACTTTCGCCCGAGATTAATTTATTGCATACCGGCACCTTTAAATGTACTCGGTAACTCCTTAAAATTTATGTGGACGCTTTATCTGACTCTAGGAACCGCCCTTGTGATTTACGAACATTTATGTTCCGAGATCCTGAAATTCCGAAAACCGTGTATTGGTACGTAGACGCAAAAATGACCCAAACCAGAAATGAACCCCGATCAAACTCGATCTGACTCCAATTCTTCTCAATCCGAAATAACCCGACTTACACCCAACCTGATTGATCCTTTTGTCGGGTCTACTCAGGATGGGAGGTAGTAATAGACAACTCCACAACCTAAAATAAATTGCATTAATCGAAGCAGACTCGATTCAAATGTATCAAGAAGCAACCCTGACCAAAGACAATGCATCACCCACCCCAAATAGTTAAGTCAAGTGACAAGTTCTTCGATCACTCTATCACCACATATTCTTTTTTTGGTAAAAATCACCACATATATAATGAAATAGTGATGGCCAAATTTGGCACACTTTATAGCATTGATTCATTGGTCTCAAATTAGGTGAACTAGGCCTCTTATTTTAGACGGGTTATTTTCCGTCTGAAATAAATCGTACCAAATGTAGACATTTTACGATAAAATGTTACTATTTTTTGACAAAATATTACCATAATTTTCAGGGTAAAAGTGACAACTTTAATTATAACATTTTGTCATTAAATAGTTTCATTCTATTAAAAAAATGGTGACATTTAGAACGTCTTATTTCAGAACGTCTGGAGTAAAACTTATTAGGGAGTTATTCACAAGTTGACCTTATTACACACATTTTTTTCAGGTTCGAGACCTAGAGTATTATTTTTAATGCTATTAAGAAAAGTTGAGACTACAAATGGTAGAACTTTCACACTCTCGATATTCGATTACGATGTCGGGTATGGGTCACGAGTTCAGGTACGGGTTTACGTTGTATGAGACTGTGTAATCGATATATTTATCACGAGGCAGCGAGACAAGTTTGTAGTCAGAAACGAAATTTCCCCAAGTCATCAATCGAGTAATTTCTTATTAGTTTACTAGTATAGCTCCCGTGCAAATGCACGGTATTTTAGATACAAATATTAGAGAATTTGACAATTAATTAAACTAATGCAATTTACCTCCATTTTGAAAAGGGTAGAAAATTTGCATATATAATTTTAAGAAGATCTTTATTAGCCTTATTTGTGTAAAAGTTAAACAATGATTGATGTTATAAAATAAATTAGGAGATAAATAATGTTTAATAGTAAAAATAGAAGTGCACAATAACTAATTAGGAAATAAATATTGTCTAGTAGAATATTACTTGGGCGGGAAATTTAAGCGAGATAATTTAGAGATGTGTTAATTTTTAGTATATAGGAGATGTTTTAAATTGTTCATTAACTTACAATAAATATTTTATTATTTAGATATGTTATTTGTGGTCATTATAGTCTCTAATCAAGTTTCATTTTTGTGTAAAACAAACTATGAAGATCATTGTTAAATAGAGAGTGAATAATAAACATGATTATAGAAATTTTCCTAATAGATTATTAAACGACTTAATGAAATTATTGTCACGGAATATATACAACAAATATTTGTAAATTTATTATAAGAAAATAATCGCAATAATTTCATCAAAAAAATACGGCTTTTCTCATCTAACCAGGTCGATATATAGGATGATTATTAAAAATGCAAGTATCGCAAATTTGGGAAGCATCCCCGACTACTAAAAGATTAAGAAATCTCAATAATTTTCCGCCTAATGACATACTCCGTACTATTTTAGAATATTTACCTCCTAATAATTGGTCCCACTATCTATATATTTATTTGCTATTGCACAATTTGCCTCCTAAATATTACCGATAATTATCATAATATTTTCATAAATCATCGTTTAACTTTTAAATAAACACAACACAAATTACCTAGCTACTCTTTTAAAAATAATATTTTAAATACCAATAGTTTAATTGTTAGATTCTATAACATCTTTATCTATAAAACCGCGCTATTGCGCGGGATTCACACTAAGCTAGTATAGTCCAGTAATTACATAAATTCATGCAACTACATCAAACATATACTCAAAAACAATTGAGGATTAGTTCCAAAATATTTAGGGTCGGCTGACATAAACCATCATTTGAAACTGTCAAAGGTAGTCAACAAGGCTCGATAATATACAAAGATGGAGATTGTAGAAATATTTGAAAAATCATTTTATTAAAAATTACAATAATGATAATGGCAAAAATAAAATAATAAATAAACCAACTTTAAACTTAAAATTACAAAATAAAAATCAAAACAAAAAATGAAAAAAGTAAATATAATACCACTAAATACTTTTTATGTACACAGAATTGAAACTTGGTAAGATTCAATCTATTTAGATTTTAGAATAATAATTACCTTTGATATAATACCGAAATAAATAATTCTACACATTATTCCTGTTCGGTCCAATTCACTACATTTCTCGAATTTTTTTTTTGGTGTAAACCATCCGGTTTAATCGGAATTCGAGCCGGGTAGGACCACTAGGGCTAGGGCGGTAAAGCACTCCCTCATGAGTTTCAACACTGTTGCGTTCCCAGGGCTCGAACTTGTTAAGTTAGAACAACCCCTTGCCAGTTGATCTAAGTGCTCATGGGTTACATTTCTCGAATAGCATTTTGAACAGTAGATTTCATGTCACTGGGACTCCTATAAACATCCTCGGCCACCCTAACCGCCTTCTGACTCCTACACCCGCCAAGCAACCCGCCTGACCGCGACTTCTGACCGCCCTTCGTCTCAACCCGTTTCACTGCTGAGCTGGATTTAGGCCCCACTCCACTCCCTGTCACTGAAGTCAACGTTGACCTCTGATCTTCTGAACAATCAGCTGCACTGGCAGTAACCACACTCCAGTCTACACTAACCTCACTCGGCTCGTATCTAGTCGTCAGGGTCCCACATCCACCGTACCTATTATTCGGGTTATTACCTGTACACGACAGGCACTCAATCTCGAACAAGTCGGAGCTGGTATCGCTTTCAGTGTCGTCAATGTAGGTCCCACAAGTCCGACCTTCCAATGATTTTGGTATACTGTCCCATGGCAACATATTTTCTTTTTCGATTTGAAGGTTCTTGACAAATGTCGGCACAGGGGCCGACACTGGGAACGTAAACGGGTCAGGGTTAGGGTTAGGGTTAGGGTTAGGGTTAGGGTCAATGACCGGCCTCAGCTTATTGAGTCGAGCTATTTCAGCTGTGTCGAAACTTGTCTTGATTGTTCTTGTAATACTTTCTCTTCGAAATGAAGAATTATTGTCGAAACTTGTATCGTCTTGATTACTGCTTAATCGATCTTGGAACTCGATTTCAATGGATTTATCATTACAACAATAACATGAAGATAAAAATGACAATTTGATATTATTTTTTACCTTGATAATATTTTTACCCCTAGACGGATTCCTGTGAACCGGTCTTAATAACCCGCTTTGGCTATTCCAGCTCGACGACTCTGAGTAAATACTTGGAGTTCGAGGCTGTAAATTGAGTTTCGATAGGTTAATTACCGTCTTTTGATTATGTTTTTCGACGATTTGATGCTCGTTTTTTGTAGTTTTTGTGTTATTTCCTTGATTATCGACCTCTCCGTTGAAGTATTTATCGGCACTAAAGACGTCAATCTCTTCATCGTCAATAATAAGCTTTTTATTATTGAGGTTACGGGTTGTATTGACAAGGTTACGGATGTAATTTTCTTCTGATGGGTTGAGGTACGACGAAAATGAAACGTCGCGGAGGGTGGTGTAATTGGTTTCGGATGGCCTAGAAGGCGGTATGCCGGTGTTTGAAGAAGCCATGTAGGAAAGTATTGCTTGAGTTGAGGGTACGGTTTTGAGGTGATGAAGATATATAGACTTATAGAGGACTTTAGGTTAATTAGTAAATTGATAATGACTTATCCCGCTGTCTCGATCATTTGTTTACTTTCTATTTTAGGATGACTTTAGGTCAATTGGTTCACTTAAATAATTGGCCTCCTTCTTTTTCTCTGGGTCTTTATGCTAAAATAAAAGGTAAACAAATGATCGGGACGAAGGTGAAGGGAGTATATAAAGTTGGGGATGTATAGTTATATGATCATTATGAAATAAGGAAAAGGCCAAGACTACAAAGTGTTTGATAATGACTAAACATTAAGGAAAAAAATGTCAATAATTAATACTAGCACTACAAACAAATTTGTCATTGTTTAATTTAATCAATTAGTTTATATTCGGTTTAACGACAATAAATAAAACACGACAAATAAATAGATACTCAAATCTTCGTTTCACTCAATTAGCTCCATTATTAATCAAATTCATCATTCTCAAGAAAATTATAATGATATTAACTAGTCGAAACCAGTATAGGTATAGCCTTGTTCTTTTGGACTTATTAATTTCAGTTTTTATAAGTTCAGGTATTTGTCCTCGGAATCATGACCTCTTTATTGGTTGACCCTACACCATAGATTGGATTAAAAACAAGTGAACAACTGGCCTAGCTAGTAATTAATACTTCGTACAATAGTTTAAGCCATTGGAGCCCTCAAGTTTCTTTCACTCATAAATGTAGTAGGGAAAATGCATGTGTGGTGTAATAATATAAAGGAAAAAATTGCACCATGACATTTAAAATATTTATACCCATGAGACGGCCATGAGCACGTAAATCAATCGGTAAGAGATTGTTCTAAATCAAACTCTGGGAAGAGTACTATTTTACCTGATTTAAATTCGAACTAAACCAGATGTACTAAGAATCACATTTAAGACAATACGACGTGATATGTTACCAGTGACAGACCTAAAAATTTAGTGTTTGGGGGGCACTAAAATTTTTTAACGTGTTATTTACGCGCGTTTTAGATCAATATTTTTATATTTTAATGTTTTTTTTCCCTAAATTCGTATTATATATAAGTAAAAGAATGAAAAAATAATGGTTCTATTGATATATTTTCTCAAAAAATAATATTTTCTATAAAATAGTTTAAAATTTAAACATATATGTAAAAATAATACTCCCTCCTATTTCCTTTGTTGTTCCCTTTTGGTTTTGACACAAGAATTAAGTGAATCAATTTGGACCACACAATACACATGACCCCNCCCTTGGCAAAGCCGTGTCATCCCATCAAATATATCATAGACAACGATAATTAAATTTACTAAACAATAATATCTACGCATGGCTTAGGGCAACACATTCCGCATATCACTAGACATAACGATTCTACTTCAAGTATTACATATAACCATCCATGCATAAAAAAATACAACAAACTTAATTATTATTTCTATGTATACATAAAATTCTATAAGAATCATTCTACAACATAATATATACATAATCCATCTATTTGGCGAAAAATTGCAACAATGCTTTTTATTTAACACGGCCTTAGGCCATTCATTGTCATATTTTACTTAACTCAATCTGCATCCTGCAATATGGTTAGTAATTTCTATCTCAAGGCAATCAATTTTCCACCTTGAGGCAACAATTGACCCTTAGAAACAAAATATTGCTAACTACCCCACTCGTTCAGTCTCTCAAGGTAACCGGTTCAAAACTTAGAGGGCCAGATGTTTGGTGTGAGGGGATCCCTTACTCATCCCAAGCCTAATGGGCTCATAATAGTTTCTACCCGGGTTCAATTTATTAGACACATCCTAAATTCATTGGGTTCATTTGTTTTAGGCCTAAGGATTGTTTGCTCTGATACAACTTTGTAACACCCCCATTTATCCAGGAGTCTTGAGCAAGACATTCCCAGATAAATGAGATCGTTACCATCTTTGTTGCCTGCGGCAGTGATTACAAAGATAAACGAACGACAGTACTTTAAATTAAATATAGTGTTAAGACATTTATTACAAAACCAAATCCAAATACTATAAATAAATAAATTGCAGTCGCGGCGGAAAATAAACTAAATAAATAAACTAAGGTGATCTAGACATTTAAGTTCTCCGTAGCCTCACGCCAAGCAGCTGCCAACTTAGTCAACTCATTACCTGTCAATCAATCTGCTCCCTGATAATTGGTTCATCACAGGTGTTCACGAATACACGGTCAACCCAAGGTCGAGTAGTATGTAAATAATCAACAATAACAATAATAAATGCACACAATGAAATCAGACAATGCAACCGATGCCTCTCCACATCTGACACCATCACATAACTCCAATACTTCCCGTGATCACATCCCGAAACACCCGCCTCGCCATTCCCTAGGCCAAGGACAAACTCAACCGTCGTTGCGAACCAGGATAAACCAAAGCACACTAGGGTCAAGCCTGCACACCAGCCATGGGCCTTAAAAAAAGTAACCATCTCCAACACCAAACCACACCAACATCCGACACAATATGAATGCATGTCATGCCAATAACCAAAATAATATAATTCATGCCATTAATATTCATCAAACAYGATAAACCATTTAATAACACAACCATACATGTAAACATGGCAACAAATAATGTACACATTAATATTATGGTTGAGTAGATATATCCTACCTCGTAGCTAGCAATATCCGTTAGCAATATCCAAGTAAATATCAGAAATAGTCAACCTCGAAACCATCACCTAAAAGCATGTATTCGATAATTTATTCGCTATTCAATTATTGCACTAATTTACGAATTACATTATTTGTTAATTATTAATTATTAACTACTCCCTCCTATTTCCTTTGTTGTTCCCTTTTGGTTTTGACACAAGAATTAAGTGAATCAATTTGGACCACACAATACACATGACCCCACATCAAATTGATTTTGGACCACACAAAATTATCCAAAAAGAGAAAGAGGGAACAACAATGAAATTATCTAACATTATCCTTTATAGAATATAATATACTTTAGTACTTAATAAATAAACAAATGTAAGTGGTTTAATAGTTTAGAATTTGACAAGTCAATTGAAGGTTAGAGGTTCGAATCGCATATCAAGCAATTTTTTAAAAAATTATCTAACATGTACCAAGAATCGAACCTCATGCCTTCAAGAAAGTAATTCACACATTTACCAACTGTGCCATGATAACTTAATGTCTACATTAGATACCTACAAAAATTTATTTTTGAAACTTCATGGGGGGCACCTGCCTCCCGGACCCCCCTTGGGTCCCCTTGCGTCCGCCCCTGTATGTTACGTTAGGATTTATTGACTGAAATAGAGGGAGTATGAAAATTATGTTCGGATTGGATAATAACTCCAAATCAAATCAAGGGAAGATTGAGAAATTAAATTGTGTAGTTAATAATCAGTACGTACTAGTATATGATGCCATGCAATACACGTAACAAGCCTTAGCTTGTTGTGATTTATACCTAATGCCGAAACGTGATTGGTTTCGATAATTACGACTTTTACCAAACCACGAAAAGAAAAGAAAAGAAAAGAAAAGAAGAGGTTTTGTTTATTTGGATAATGTGAGTATTGTCTATTTGGATGAGAAATTGTCTTGAACAATTTAATTCGATTTTCTCGATTTATGTGTGTCAACCGGGTTTTTTTTGCCAAAATAACTATTTGGGACAAATTATTTGCCATAATGACCATATGTCTATTATATTTACCAAAATGACCATATAACATAGTAATTTGAGTATAACCAAGTAATTAACTAACCACAATATTCAAATTTAATTTAAAAAATTATTTAAGTTTATCATGATAAATAAAGAAATCATTTACTTTCGTGATATATAAAAAAAAATTCATAGTTTTTTTCTTTTACAAATTGAAATTATCTATAAAATCTGCATTGATAGTAGCTAAAAGATTGGAAAGATTCTTACATAATTATATTGCAATAGTGCTTTGGCAATTAGAAAGAAATTGCATGTTTTTTTTAAATGCATTTTCTTACTTCTTGTAAACAATAGTTTATGAAAGTGTATTTATAAAATTGCATGTTTTTGTGAAACTAAAAAAAAAAAAAAAAAAAAAAAAAAAAAAAAAAGGTCTTCATTCAAAAGTCAAAAGTAGATTCATGAGTCAATGAATAATTTTATGAAATTTTATTAAAGTAATATTGAAATAGTATTGTTCTTCAGTTTTGTAGAATTTTTTAATAATTTTTATATATTTGCATTATTTTAAGGGAATATAAATAAATTTGAAAAGAAAAAAAAAATTGTTTAGCTTTTTTTATGGCAACTTTATAACTTAGATGGTTATTTTGGTAATTAGATTTATAAAATGGTCAATTTGGAAAATAATTTGAGTTAAACGGCTATTTTGGCAAAAAATCCGTGTCATCCTTGCGTAGGCATCATGTCAATCTTCTAGACAAAAGGTTACTTGATTCCGTATAAAATTCTAGCAAAAGGTTAATTAATGAATTGAACTTTGACATCAATGAAAAATTATTTATCAATCATTATTTTATTTTTTTCATAAGTTGTTTTTTAGCTATTGTTTTCTTGTGTAATTAAAGAGCAATTTGCAAAATAAATAAGATTGATAGGGATAGTCATTTTAACAGAAAGGGATGGACATATGTATCGACTCTTTCATATCCATATCCTCCAAATAAAAACAACTTTTCGTATTCATTTAATTATCTGTCACGAGTAAAAATCTAAAATCATATCGTATATATATCTGCCTCATTTACATGTTCAATCTGTATTCATTTCATTATCTGTCACGAGTAAAAGTTTTCAGAAAATCATATCGTATATCTGCCTGATTTACATGTTACTCATACGAATTCACGACTTTTTCAGGACTATGTAGTAAAATAAACAATAAATTATTAATTCATATTGGAGGTGTGGTTGATATTTTTTGAGAAAAAGGAACATACATCGGATGTATTATTACCTCAAATTTTATTTGTTTTCGAGCATATGTGTATTTTTTTAAAGTTTATTACCTAAAACTTTATTTGTTTTTGAGCATATGACTATTTTTTCTGAGCTTATTAGAGTTTATAAGTTAGATTTTAATTTTTTCCGTCAAAACTTAAATTTAACTAAACTTATAGGTAATGTTTTTGAGTTTTATTGTAATTTTTTGAGTTTAGTGTTTAAGTAAATGAATTCATAAACTTTATAGTAAAACTCATAATTTTTAAAACATAACTCAAAATCTTTATTATAATGCTAAAAAACTATACAATTGGTGGTAGTGCATCAGATGTATAATCTACTTACTAATATTTTTTATACCCGCCCTATTAACATCCCTAAATATCGTTAATCCGACCACAGATTTGTGACGGTTGGATATGTACTTTAGGCTATGAGGAATGGCATAGGAGGGCCTCTTTGGGCTATATACAATCTACTGAAAAATCTCCTATTTTAGTATTTGTTTTATGTGCTTTTTCACGTTCTTGCATGTCTATACTCTAAAAATCGATAAAGATGGAAAAGACACCAAGTTAAGGACACAAAGACAAAATGATTGAAGATTTTGTATTATTATTATTATTATTATTATTATTATTATTATTATTAAGAAATTTTAATATTATTATCGACAGAAGGCATTTGCTTGAATTGTTCCTTTCTCTTAAAAAAAACAAGCACCACATAATTGCAGTGTTACCTAATAAATTATCGTGTAAGATCGTTGTATGGTGTACAACAGTTCGTTTGTGTGTTAAGTATCTCATTTTATTTAATCATAATGATAAATAAGTGTTTAATTAATCAAAACTAGTATAGTGTAGCTCCCGTGTAAATGCACGGTATTTTAGATACGAATATTTGATAGTTTAACAATTAATTAAACTAATGTAATTTACCTCCATTTTGAAAAGGGTAGAAAATTTGCATATATAATTTCAAGGAGATATTTTATTAGCCTTATTTATGTAAAAGTTAAATAATCGATGTTATAAAATTAATTAAGAGATAAATACTATTTAATAATAAATATAGATAGTGAACACTAATTAATTAGGAAAAAAAATATTATCCAGTAGAATATTACCTAGGCGGGAAATTTAAGCGAGTGAATTTAAAGATGTGTTAATCTTTTAGTATATAGGGGATGTCGTCTTGCGGTGAAAAGCGGTTTTATTATATAATTCGTGTATTATTCACAACATAATTGATGAAAAAATGGAAATGAACTATTCATAGTACATAAAATGGTAAATTTCACATGTGAGTACTAGACCTGTCAAATTCCGACCCGATCGGAAAACCTACCATTTTTCCAGGGTCCAGACCCGAAAATTTCGACCTGTTTCATTTCGTTAAGATGTGTACTCGGGTTTTTAGTTTAGTTTATCGTGTAAGCGGAATTAGCCAACCGGCCTTGTAAGAAGTGCAAACATGACACCGATGTCGATAGGTAGAAGAAGACAATTATAATGAGAAGCTGATAATAATGGTGTCAGAAAAACAAAGATAAGGACCAAAGATAAAGGGAGGGCCTCCCTCCCACCATACCACTGCCATGCCGTATTCAAAGATTGCCAATTTTCGAGTAAAATAGTTGTGAAAAATATTTAATGCAATTTGTCGAATACTGAAACTTTGAAGACAGATGCGTATGGTTGAGCAAGAGGGATATCATCTAGCTCTGCTGGCTTCATCACCTCTCATTATTGTTGTCGACACTGGCGGGGCTACGGGAGGGCTAACAGTGCAAACAAATGGTTGGGAGTTGGGATGCAATCGACACAGAAAGTAATACTATTAGTGTAGTTACAAAATCATGGAAATACAAATAATTGAGCAAAACGTCTTACAAACGATAATTATAAGAGACGAGTAATGAATAAACGAACTCACAAAATACAGCAACGGATAAGTGTGCTTGAGCGACTGCAAAAATCCAATGGTACGAATAATTACCTTGCTACTACCAAGCTGAGGATGCTCCTAATGACTGTTGCGACGAACAATCTAAATAAAACATACTATACTATGGCTTAACCTAACTAAGGCAGCCACGAGTTGAATCACATCCCGAGCTAACTAGCAGGGTGTTCGGGAGAGATTACGCCGTGTGTTGTCAAGGAAAATACCGAGACTAGGTGAATTACACTTTTTTTCAGCAATCATTGTGTGGTGGTGGTGTTACCCTCGAGAGTCCAGTATTTCTTAACGGCAACAAGAATTTTCTCGGGAACTAGAGGACCATCCTCGTGATCTACCATTCGGGTTTCCCACCTCATTCCGGATATGATCTTGTTCACGTTGACCAACACATCTACTTCATCTCGTATAATGACTGCCCCTTCTGGGCGCAATATCCTATCCATCTCCAGAAGGATGTCTTCAAAGGAACATCTGTCGTCACAATGAATTAGGAATCACATAAGACAGATGCCTCGACAATAAGAAAATTATGATGCTGTGTATATAATATATATTACCATGTTGGAGCGTTTTACACACACGTTATGAAACCACAAGTTATTATATGGCCAAATACCCTTCAAAAGGCAGTTAATAAAAAAGTTCATAAACGATTCAAACCAAGAGGATTTTCTGTAAGTATTTATCCGTTTTTTTAACGTGTGCCCTCACGCATTAAGAACTTATTTAAAGAAATATTCACAAGAAAAAATCATGAGAAATTGAACAGTCAATTCACTTTTACCATCGTTACTGAAATAAGCTTAAGAATCATTCAAGAATAGGTTCTTAAATATCTTAATGTGTTCCTTAAGGGCACACGTTAAAAAAACTGAATATCTATGTGTGATTATGTGAGGTACTGAATTCCACGCACGATTGAAATATAGGTCACACATTAAGTTCAGTTTTTCTGATTAGTAGTACAGTTCAAAACACATCATTACAGATAACAAATAATTCACGGAGATTCCTAGTTTCCTACAATGAAATCCAAAGGTTTGTCAGTGTCATGGATACTCTACACAGCACTATAAGTCTGCAATACAAGGTACATGAGAATAAACTTCAAGTAAAGACAGAGCACTGAACTTCAAATCATCGCAATTCAACATAGAGGGAGGACAAGGAAAATACTCGGATTGCAAAACTTACTTGTTCTTGTAAAGGGTGAAGAGTCTGTTAGCATGAATTAGGTCATATGTCCTCGGGTATGTAGAGAAGCCTTCACACCTGCAAAACGAGAGACAATGACGTCAAACGGAAACATCAAATAATAAACTTTCAACGAAGAAAAAAATTATGCTCGTGAAGAAATACCAGTCGTGATAGATGCCTGTTAGTCCTCGCTCATATACAGCACCCAAGGTACTCTTCTCTGCAATAGTAGGCACGACATTCATGACCCACAACTTTGACGATTGAATGGCAGCAGCAAAGCCTCCCATCCCGGCATTCATATCCATAATATTACGATATCTGCCAGTATCAAGCAGGCTATTGATTCTTTTGTAAGCCTTCACATGTTTCTTCCACATATTGCTGTCCTTCGTGTATGAATCAGCGGTAACTCCAGGAATAGATCCGCTTGTTACCCTAGGTGGAACAGCATACAGCCTTTCAGGAAATGGTTTCAGCTGCTCGCCTGCAATGTCACTTGGATATGGAGTTATACATGGCTCCATTTTCTTGTACCTAAAAATGAAAAAAAAAAAAAAATATATATATTGAAAAAACCTCATCAAAGTTGTTGCTTTTGATGTAAAAAAGCCAAGGAACACAGAGTTCATGATATAATTGCGCATTGACAATGTTATTCTGATGAGCTACAAGATGAATGGATATTCAAAGGACGACAGAGCATCTACTGCCTCGTCCTGAATATAATCATATCAGAACCATGGTTACCAGATTCGCTCAAAATAGAGCATAGTTCGATAAAATTATAACCAAGCACCATAATTCAATGTAAATTGAATTAGCAATTCACGCAAATCAATTCGCGATTCGTTAGGCAGTTAAGCGAATCCGGTAACCCAGATCAGAACATGACACTAAATCGACTTCGAGGGTACATTCCCATGTGCAAGAATGACATAGCATCTTATTTCAAAGCTGAAACCACAATTTTATAGACGTAAAATTGCAAAACAAAGCCAAGAGGTAAATTATAGAGAGAAACATACCAAACATCATTAGGATTAGCAACCTCGCACATGGTAGCCTGAGACCGATCTTGTCTGCTACTACAAGAATCAGCATTTGGACTTTTTTGCCAAATGGCAATCTCCCCCTTCTCATGCTTCTTCTCCCAGCAAAGAAGTTTCGCAACTTTTTCAATGCTGTCTTGCTCTTCCTTAAGATCCTCCTCAGTACGCTGCCAGGCTTTGAAATTAGTCTTCCAGTTGATTGGAGGACCTGAAAGAACCCAGTAACCACCTGGTCTTAGAACACGATCTACTTCCATCATAGCCATTCCACCTGCAAAGGGAAGGAACCGAGATGCCATAGATTAGCTAATGCAAGGGCAGTCATAATCACACCTATCTCTGAGTATTATGTAGAAAAAGTTCAATCTCCTAGCGTTACGAAAGACTAATATCTCAGAAACATGGTTGGTGCAAGCATATTGATAAAAACAAAATGACATGTAGCTTGAGATCAAGAAAAATGATCAATTAGGAGGGAAATCTCACCGTTTGCTCCCCACGGAATTAAGCAACGAGAACAGTGTGCCATGTCAAAGGCGTGTGATGGATAGGGCAATTTGATTGTTCCTAGAACACCAATTACAGCAGGCACTCCCCTTTCAAGAGCAAACTGAACTTGTGCTTCATGAGAGTCTTTAGGAGCAAATGACATCGCAATAACATTTCTGCTCCAAAGGTATGCGCCCCAACTCGCAACCTAACACAACAACACAAGTTGGAGCCATCTCATAACACTTGGAAAATGTCTATAAGAAAGTTACAAAAGAGCTAAGCAAAGCAAAAGGCAGTCACTTAATGAATAATAAAGTTTGCATCTTACCCCACAACCAGTGTCCAGAGCTGTTCTAACAGTGCCATTCTTCATCGGAATCACAGACGCAAGCTGATCAATATACTTATCAGCTCCTTGAGGAAACTGTGTCCCACCACCAGGGAACCTAAACACATTTCCTTCATATTGGACCCAATTCTGAATAGCCTTCTCCACTGTCAATGCTTTGTAAGGAGCATTGGCATATGGTACATAATCACGGCTCTTTGGCCATGGAAAAGGAGTTACGTATCCTTTTGGTGCAGGAATAAGACAATGCAACTTCTCTTCTTCAGGGGGGCAATGCCTCTCTCTATAGTTCATATTTTCTCTTGGAAACATCATTGCACGCTTTTGATCATGGCAAGGAGTGTAATCCGTGTACTTAGCCTTGCACGGTTCAAACACTTTTGTCGTTATACTGGTCTTAATTTCTTCATTATGATGTGTCTCAAAATTCAAGTTTGATAGGACGGCACAGTCAGCCGCGCTCTTGGTGACGTCCATAGCTATACTATCTCCCTTCCCAAATCCACTTCTCTGCCATGCCCCCAATAAATAGAAGAAACCGCATAAACCAACCACTATGAATATTGACAGTGAAGACCTAGTCCTACTTTCACCAGGATTTTGTTTCGCCATTGTTCACTTATCAAAGTTCAGATTGTTCTATCAAACAAAACCTGAAAATAGTCATCAGAGACTAGACATCAAATCAAAGGAAACAACAAAAAATCACAATCGACTAGTACATATTGTTTGACATACAACAATATCCCGAATTTCACAATGCACTCGAAGAAAGATGAAGCTAATATAACACAATGAATTTCAAACAGTCGATTTCAAAATTCTAACGGTTGAGCCAAGATTCAAAATTTAGGAGCCTAAAATACATTTTGAACCTATAGGAGGAATTATTAATAACATATAACACAACAGAGTAACTTAATCCAACTTTTTCATTGCTTAGAGGGGAACCTCCCATGCTATACCCCTCGTTCCGCCACTCACTAAGTCTGCATACACTGATCTAGACCTCCTCAACTCACAAATCACAAGATCCTTACAAAATAACCAAATACTCCGTAATTCGCTAATTCGCTACGATCTCTTAATATCCTCCTCCCTAGAAATTCACAATATCCATTACTTTAACTACAATCCACTAGGCCATGTCATACTAAAACAATAATCAACTTGCTTAAATCAGACTATTCTTACTATTTATGCTTACTATTTATGCACATTAATTCACTTAAATTAAAATTAAATCTTTATCAAACCAATGTAATCATCAATCATGTTCAATTGCTAATTACAGCTCACTAGATCAAGATTAATAACAAAATTTAAACAACTTACTTAAATCTTACTTAATAATTTATGTTTTCTATTTAATCACATAAATTCACTTAAATTCCTAATTACATATAGTATTAATTAATACCAAAACCCACTTGATCAAGATCAAGATCAAGCACAAAACCTCATGGATCTAAATCAAAATCTAAACTTTTTAAAAAACCCACTTGACAATCATCATAATAATACGACCCAAATAGTGAAATTACATCAAAAACCCATGAAATTAATCAAAATTAACCAAATTAATGATTAATATAACCAAAAAAATTGCAATAAAAATATAATTAAACACTTACCCGAATCATCAAATGATTAAAAGTGAAGGAAAACACGATCTAAAATCTGAAATAATAAGAAAAACCCTAAATTTGATGTAATTTCTTGTTATTTTTCCCCTGCTTTTTTCTGGATTTTCACTTGTAATTGTTATAGTAGTAGCCAGTAGGCAGCTGTATGCGGCAGATAAATAAAATAAAGGAAAATAGAATTAATGTCGGAGATAAAGTATGATTTTTTTATTTTTTTATTTATTTTTTAAGAGATAGTTGAGTTAAATTAAAGGATATTCTACCTAGTACCCTCAATTTTTCGACTTTCTATATGATATCTTTACACTTTTAAAAACATAAATGGTATTCCTAATTATTGTCATTATCACTAAACTTCATTTTCCGTCAATTAAACTCAATTTTAGGCGTTAAATGATTACTTAGACGCGTAATTAAGCTTGTCATTTATCATCTCATGACATAAGGATTATATTAGGCTCAATGTATGACGGTGGATGAGAAGTATGATGGGTCAAACTCCACTAAGTAAATTATAAATCTAATGTGCTATTACGTGTATAGTTTTTTAGTATTATAATAAAAAATTTGAATTTTGTTTTAAAAATTATAAGTTTCACTAATTTTTTTTTTAGTTCATTCATTTAAACATTAAACTCAAAAATATTACATATAATAATATAAACTTAGTTAAAATTAAAATCTAATTTATTAACTTTTAATAAGCTCATAAAAATACACATATGCTCAAAAACAATAAAAGTTTGAGTTAATAAACTCAGAAAAAATACACAGCTCAAAAATAAACAAAATGTGAGGTAGTACATCCAATGTATGTTCTCCTTTTTCTCTTTTTTTATTAATTCATCGGTAATTAATACGATAATTCATATTTAATTTAAGTTACCGACACTTATTTTCGATTAATCGATACAAAATAATGTTAGAAATATATTGAACAGAGAGAAAGACAAAGTTGGAAAGTTAAAATAAAAAACAGAGTCAAAATGAGTAATATAGAGGCGGAAAATAGCAATTTTACAATAATAAACATTCCGGTCAGGTTTTACTAGGTGGAGTTAATTCAAATTCGGGTAAGTCTAAATGACGGAACTTATTCAAGTCGAATCAATTTTACCCAGTCTGAAAAGTATCGAAATATGTACATCACCGTAAATTGTCAGTATTATATTTAGATTTTGACTGTATAAATTCAGATTTCCTACAATTTTTCAACCCAGAACCTTTCCCACCCCATTAACCATACTTGAAGGGCCGAAAATTGATAGCTTCTGTAACTGAGAACCGTCAATCAAAGGTACCACAAATTTTGATGATCATCGTTCTAATTCTAATTCTAATTCTAATGCTTTTATTTTATTTATTTTTCTTTTTATTTTGCCTTATTTCTGGATTGATACAGTTAGTCTTGTGCGAGACAGTTTTATACATAGATAGGGGTCGTTTGGTTCGTTATAGGAACTCTAATTCCAGGGAATCAGTAATTCACATGATTATTTTATCCTATGAATCCTATGGAACTTTTTAATATATGGGGTTTTGGGAAAACAAATAATACAGTGATTATGCAAATCCCATGAATTACAATTCACGTGTTTTAGAAGGGTAACCAAACGACCCCTGTTATAGTGTATGAATAATCCCAACATAATAGAACATGCATTGTAATTCATGGGATTGCAAAATTGGTGAGTTGTTTGTTTGCCCCAAATCCCATGAATTAGAATTCCATAGGAGTTTCAATTTCTCTGGAGGAGGTGAGATTTACTACTAACTAGCTAGAGAACTTGTGTTTTCAACAATCACAAACATAGACAACCATAATCAACATCCAATTTCTGCCCTCGTATTCTATCACGAATCATTACGGAATAGCCATGGGCCTTAAAGCATCTCTTCTTGTCTTCATCATTAATTTTGTGCTTGGTTCGGGATTGACTAGTGGAGCATAATGATCATCAAGATTATATTAAATGGCGTTTGTGGTATGTATGTACAGATCAAATTTTGTCAGAGCCGGAGAATAATGAAGTACGAGCGACTATTTCGTGAAATGGAGTTAAGTTTCCACATTCTGTACAGTTTTTGTTGGTTTCTTGAATTCCGGCAGTACTTACTTTCGAGCTTCATAATACAAAAATTATTAATAGGCACTTCTTTTATAAAATGGGGTTAAGTTTACACAATGAATTGTTATTATGTTCTTGTTTTGTTAATGAGGCCATTTTTTGCGCATTTCTCCGCTCGTTTCATGATTTATGACACTACTACAGTATTAACTACTACAACTATCTATTTTTCTTTGTTTGGGTCCAGACTAATATGTTCTTGTTTTTACTCTCTTGGACCTTGGCAGCGCTGAGATTGCTCGATGTCTGAAGTTACTTACGAAGGAAGAGCTCACAATAGTGTTATTTTGGCTAATGTAAGGATGTATATTAATTTTCGATTTCAGATCATATTAGTAATGGCCAATTCTTTGCATACTAGTGATGGCCGAAACCAAAACGCAAACATGATGCGTTTTCTTATTATAAGAACTGAAATCCCAATGCTTTGTCTTTTTTGTACTTGCATTGCTCAGATTGGACTCTACAACTACATTAGGAATACTCTTTGCTTTCATCAAATTTTATCAACCCCTTCTTCGTGACCTTGTCAGTTGCGGTATTTCCTTTTCTTTCATTTCTTGATTTCGTAATAATCAGTGAATTTGTCTAAGCTACTAATGTAGCTTGTTACTGATTTTCAGATATAAGGGATCCATTTAATCTACAAGAAGGGTGGCTCTTGTGGGCTATAATTGGTGTCATTGTTGTCAATACTGCTAAGTTCGGGACAAAGTTTGCCACAAAATACTTCTCTAAAGGATGGCCTCAACCCAAGGTTAAACTTATACCAAACACTTGATCTGGTTTGATCATCTTTTTATGCTTAACTATTCGGAATATATTATGGACTTGGACTGATTGCTGGTTTTCAAGCTTGATTTCAGACTAAAGACTCGATTGATACTCGGCATGTAGTAGATCAATGGACTGGATCACGAAAATTCAGGTAAAGATGTCAGTAACAATGTCAATAACAATACTTGTGTATGAAAATTATTTCTTTCAAGTGTTGGGCACAACTAGTGAAGGTCACTAGCATGGGCGTCCATGCTCCTAAGTCCTAAGAAATAAAAAAATAGGAACTTTCTAGCTAAAATTTTCGAATGTTTTGCCAAGTTGCTTCTCTGTATATTGCATTACAACATCATTCGTCTTAAACTTTTTAGTTAAAATTTTTAGAAAATGAAGTGTGTGGCGTCGTGCTGCTAAGTCGAGGTGCTAAGACGCGCGACACACATTCAAAGAGATTAATTGACGGAGCCCATTCTTCCTATCTGCAGTATACTGATGTGGTTGGTAATGGTAGCACTTTTACTCCTTCCGGTGGTGGAAGAATATGTATATAGGGGATATCTGATGGCATCGTTGACCAAATGGTGCGTAACATAACCGAACACTCAACTATTAAATAGTTTTTCCTTGTTTAGACTTGAGTAAGTTTGGGTATGGTTTGGTGCAGGCTAGCAACAACATTTGTTGTGGTGATTAGTTCTTGTGTGTGTGCATTTGTTTTCTCGAATCCGGAACAATTCTCCGAGCACTTTGTTGGTGGTATGGAATGTTACTGAATTTGCTTCAAAAAATTTAATAGTGCTTTATAATAATTTTTAGCATTAGCACCGGAGTCCGGAACAATTGCCCCATCTCTTTGAAGGCCATTATTATTATGATAAGGCAAAAGCTTGAACGTTATTTGCCAAGTATTTGTAACTTCCCAAACAGATGCTTCACAGGGGTTCTAAATTAGACTTGACAAGAGGGTCATTAGGGTCAAGGTTGGGTCATTTTGGGTGTGGCATTAACAAGTCCTTTAAATACGGTTTGGGTATAGATGAAACTATGAAAGTGGGCACGTGGGCCCTTGGACTTGCACTCCTAGCAAGGCCCATGATCTATTTTAGCATGGCATGGGATTGGCACCACCCACCATGACACGGTAAGCTCACGCTGCGGGCCTTGGTCGAAGTTTGAGGAAAAAGTGTCTAGCCTAGGCGCGGCACACTTTGGCAAGTTCAAAATGCATAGAAATAATGCTCTAGGGGAGGAATTGCTTGGACACGCCCAAGTGCCATGGGCAGCCATTTCCATTTCACCGGCACAACACGACACAAAGTCCACCTTCTCGTGCTTAGGCCGTGCCATTTTCTTCTCCTAACACGGTTGGGAGGCACGGCCCAACACGGTCCACTTTCATCTTTAGGTTTGGGTCAGGTTAGATAATTTGCACTCATTTTCAGTGATGTTCACCTTTTCATATTAGAACTGAATTTCAGACTTCTGACTCTGGGTGTAATATTTTTTTTGTTATTTCAGTATTATTAGCTTTTGTTTTAACATTTGTTAAAACTGGTACTCTCGTGACCTTGATGGCAATGCATCTTCTCTTGGTTATGATAGAATGCTTCATAGCCTTTATCACCTTTATGAGATGGTTCGTAACCTTTATGAGGTAAACCTCCTTCCTTCAAGGCTTTCAGTAACTTCTTTTCGGGCTACTTCTTTTTGGGCTTTAGGGCCTAACAAATTAAAACCTCTGCAATTTTCAACAAGGCGATCATTCAGTCAAGGAATCGTGCTCTTGCATCAGGCTAAGGAGGTCAGCTATCGTGCTCGGAACCATCGTGCTCGGGGCCATCGTGCTCGGGGCTATCGTGCTCGGGGCTATCGTGCTCGGCGCTATCGTGCTCGGAGGTGAGCTGCGTTTTCTCTCTGTTTTTATGTTCTCATTAGGACTTCGGAAGCTTTTTTTTCGTGCATGGGTATGGGTTTGGAATTTGGGTGGTACAAGGTTTGAACTTGATTTTTCATACCTTATGTTTGTTTCAATTTTGAGTGGTATGATTGAAACTCAATTACAGTTAAAATGTGTAAAATAAAATATTTTTAATAATAATTTTTATTATTATAAAATTATGAAAATACTTTTTTAATCAAATAAGTATAAAAAAAATCAGAGTTACAATATGCCATTATTTTTGTTTTCACGTTTTTGTTCATGTTAGTTTGATACCATGTGTATCAATCTCATACCCACTCCCGTCCTTGGGTATACCTCATGGGTTTGAGGTTTGGGTATGAAACCCTTATTTTTATCAATCAAACATTTGGTATGGGTTTGGCTAACCTCATGCCTTTTTTTGTGTGTGTGAACCAGATGCCGAGTTAGGACTGTACGTGTTGCATCAGAGGGACAGCTTTTGGCCCTTCTCGCCATCCTATCATTCTATTGGCTCCGAAAATTAATATTAAAGACCGCCCCACCGCCTTGTGTACGAGTTCGACTCTTACATACATCTCTAAATGATGGTAATACTAAGATTCAAGTTTACTTGTGCAGGAAGTACTAGTTAGTTGAAAAGCAGTGATATCAAGTTTATCAACCCAACATTTAGCATGTCACGGGATTGGCACGACCCACCATCACACGGTAAGCCCACGTTGCGGGCCTTGGTCGAAGTTTTAGGAAAAAGTGTCTAGCCTAGGTGCGGCACACTCTGGCAAGTTCAAAATGCATAGAAATAATGCTCAAAGGGGAGGAATTGCATGGACACGCCTAAGCACGGCATGCCATGGGCAGCCATTTCCATTTCCATTTCACCGGCACAACACGACACAAAGTCCACCTTCTCGTGCTTAGGCCGTGCCATTTTCTTCTCCTAACATGGTTGGGAGGCACGACCCAACACAGTCCACTTTCATCTTTAGGTTTGGGTCAGGTTAGGGCAGGTCGAGTAAGAGTAAGTGTTGCCGGTAGCTTAATGTGTTTGGTGAACAAGAGATAATTTGCACTCATTTTCAGTGATGCTTACCTCTTCTTCAGGGGGGCAATGCCTGCATACATTGATCTAGACCTCCTTAACTCAAAAATCACGGGATCCATACAAAATACTTTCTACGTTCCAGTTATTTGTTTACTTTTGATGAAAATGTCCCCTCGTAAAGAATAAAAAAAGGTAAACAAATGATCGAGATGAAGGGAGTACTCAAATACTCAGTAATTTGGTAATTCGCTAGGAGTGTTTCATATTCTCCTCAATAGAAATTCAGAATGTCCTTTCCATTACTTTAAAAATAATCCACTTGGCCATGTCATACTTAAACAATAATCAACTTGCTTAAATCATACTCCATTCGACCCGATAATTTGTTTACCTTTTATACGTAATTTATTCTCGCAGTACATTTTTTATTCAACACAGTACTTTTTTAGTCTAATTTTTCATTTGTTACCCCTGACTAAAAAAACATCAAACTTTCCCTCTCTATTCCTAACTCTACATCCATTCCAAAATACTTTTTTCTGGATTTTCACTTGTAATTGTTATAGTAGTAGCCACTAGCCAGTAAGCAGCTGTAAGCGGCAGATAAATAAAATAAAGGCAAATAGAATTAATGTCGGAGATAAAGTAATTTTATTATTTTATTTTATTTTTTTTCATTTTTTATTTTTAACAAATACTCCCTCCATTCAAGATCAAATACAACATTCCATTTTGTACGCTATTCATGAACGAATGGAATTTTACGATTCCTTACAATATGTAAGCCAAAATATGGTCATGTAATCTTATTTGATTCACGTATAAAAGTACAATAAGAATATTAAATTTTTATATTTTTGCATAATGTAAAATTGAAAATATTTACGTTGTAATATGTGTTTCGGCAAGTGTGTAAAGACATACTTCCCAGTAAGTGGATCATACATCTGATGTACTACATCATATGATATAATTTTTGAGCATTAAGATAAAGTTTTTGAGTTTTCTTTTAAAAATTATGAGTTTTATTATAATGTTTCAGAGTTAATTCTTTTAAACATAAAGCTAAAAAAATTACCAATATAACTCAAAAAATATTACATATAAGCTCAAAAAAAATATTATATAGCTAAAAAAAATATACAAAAACTCAAATATATATGAAGTTTGATGTAATACATGAGATGTATAATCTTTTTTCTCCATACTCCCTCCTAGTGGCTCATTTCTTCCCCCATCCATTTTGCACAAAAAATAAGAAAATAATTTTGGACCACACAAACCTTTCCAAAAAAGGAAAGAGGGAAGAAAATCTGGCTACCATGAAAAGGGAAAGAAGGAATAATGAGCGACTAGCAGGGGGTATATGTTATATTTGGTCTTGAATGGAGGGAGTAGTTGAGTTAAATCTATACCCCTTGCTTCTATACCCCTTACTAAAATATCAGTTCACGGACTATACAACCGGATGTATAATGATATTGTACACCCAAGGTTATTTTGTATTTTTTCTATTAATTTTGCAAGTGAAGAAAAAGGGAAAAACAAAGTAACGTAATGTAATTTTCAATCCAATTCCTTTCTCTCTTTAATTGCTTCCATATTTCTCTAACTCCTCTTCATCTTCCTCCATCATCCAGTTAATGAATCTCATTTTCTTCCTTAAATTATTATATCAACCATTATTATATCTCTCTTTATTCAATCGGAATCAATAAGAGTTTAATCAATTTTTACCATCAACGATGGACGAATCTTTGATGGCGGATGAAACATCAAATGTATCATCATCAATGGAACATGGAACTTTGAAAGAGCATGACACTTCAATGGAAACTGAAACATTTACCTCTGAATCAGTGGCTTTGGAAAGATAATTACATATTACGCCTCTCTGTCAAGCTAATTTTTTAAGCTCGTATCTTTTTATATGATATAACTCGCATTCTTTTCGTATCCTACACTATATTGTACTTACTTAACATATTTTTGTCAAATAGCACATATTGTTTGAATCATCAGACGAATTGTTTTATTTTTAAATAATTTAAGCATCTTTGTTAATTAGCTTGTTTTCTCTAACATTAGTTCGAGTAGTTTTATTTATAGCTCGACTTATTAATTCACTTTCTCATCTTGTGAATTGTTTTATTTTTGTAGAATTTCAACGTATTTGTGAACTAGCTCATTTTCTCTTACATTAGCTCGATTAGTTTTATACATAGCTCGTATTTTTTTTACATAAGCTCGGTTAATTTCACAATTGCACAAAGTTATGGGGGTCAATCACCACTTCCCCGTATTTTTATCTTAATAGCTCGTATTCTTATGTACTGGTATTTTTAAGTTCATAATCATCCTATGCTCGTATTCTTTTTACATTAGCTCGTATTTTTATCTTAATAGCTCGTATTCTTATATACTCGTATTTTTGAGTCCATTATTTTCTTAAGCTCTTATTATTTTTTACATTAGCGCATATTCTTATATGTTCGAATTTTGTAGCTCGTATTCTTTCCATAATAGCTGGAATTTTTAAGCGCTTAATATGTACCACCCCCATTTATTTAAGAGCATTTAGCAAGACATTCCCAAGTAAATAGAGTTGTTACCATCTCGGAATGATCGATGCAGTTAATAACAAAGTAAAACAAACCAAAGTACTTTATATAAAACTGATTAAATTTAAACTTTTAATATTACAATTATTACGCAGCGGAAATAAATAAAAATACATAAAAATAAAGTTCCAGTCGACTAAGTGATCTAGACAGCAAATATGGTCCAACTTCTCATGCCTTGCATCCCGTAAGCTCTCAAGTCCTCTAACTCAAATACATGTCAGTCAAACTGCTCTCCAAGATTTGGTTCATCACAGGTGTTCACAAATACACGGCCAACCACGAGGTTGAGTAGGATAAATAAACAACATATGCCACACAATTAATTAATAGCTTCCGCTTCACAATTCACTGAGCTCAACCACATTATCACCAGAGACATGGAATGCAGAACCAGCCTGGACCTTCCAATGCTCATACACACATTATCCACCAGAGACTATGCCTGGGGCCGTCCAACATTCATACACACGTTATCCACCATAGACTAAGCCTGGCAGTCCAATGTTCATACTCACGTTATCCACCAAAGACTAAGCCTGGGGTAGTCCAATGTTCTCCATCCGATTCCACAATTTACTCATCTAAAAATATTTATCACTCAATAATAATAAATCAATCAATATGAAACCAGAAATTAACATCCATCATCCATATAATCACCACATGCTAAAAACACGAGTTGCACATTATAGTTGAGTAGTTTATCCTATCCCGTAAGCAAGCAATCCAATACGCAAGATAATCCAAATAACGATAAACAACACCGCCAACAAACTCCGTCACCTAAACAAATAATTATTCAATATTAATTATCTATACTTTACTTGTAATTCATTATTAATTATTATACTTTATTTATAACCCTTTATCATTAATTATTACGGTATATGAAAACCCAAGTCAAATACAAAGGCAACTTGATTCAACAACAAAAACCCGTCACTAAATAAATCCAAAGCCCATTCATTAATTACTTAATTACCATACAAAACCCGAGTTAAAACTAATTACGAATAACTATTAAATAAACAATCACGAACACTAGCTTATGAAAACCCAACAACAAAACCAACACAAACACACTCCTTACACCCCTTCTTCACATGACTCTTACGACCACCACGGTTGACCAACTTAGCCACTCTCACCACTAGCCTGACCACCCAACATCCACCAACTACTGCCACCATAAGAACCACTACACCTGACCCTACACAACCTCAAACACCAGCCTCAACTCCCTCGCTCACACCCGCATCCTCACAAACACTCACAAACCCGACACCACACACACCCCAAACATCCTCCTGCCGCCAACCACAACACTCTTCACCGCTGCCAACCTCTTCCTTCATCCACCGTCATCACAACCACCACATTGCCTTACCCTACCACCACCTATCCTACCCAGAAAACCACGCCCTAAACTCCCTGCTCACACACCCTTCACGTACTCCCTCATTCTCACAGCCACCACCGCCTCCTTGGTCCACCCCTGGCCACGACGACTCCACCATCGTCACCCCCTCATCACTACGATCACAACCATACTCAACAATATCCCTAAATCCCTCGACAACCACCACACTCCCCTGCTATGTTTTCGCTACATTCCGGCCACCCGTGCACGAACCACCACCTCTGGCCACCACGACAACACCAGAAGGTGTGCCTGACTCTCAGGAACCCAACCATACCCTTCATTCTCCCTAATTCCTATTGTACACAAAACCACACTCGTCTTAAGCCTCGACACAAAACAGGTTTAACTAACAACCACCACCCTTTTAACGGTCAACGTGGGGTCTCAGACACCTAGGCTAGATCACGGCCACCACCCACGACCAAGGGTAAGTCCACGACA
>VHZZ01000138.1:80731-96531 GCA_009801015.1 Silene noctiflora
CCCGATTATTTAACTTTGGTTGCACGCTTGGTTCACTAAACCCAAGGGATTATGCAACGGACAAAAAGGTCTTTAAACGAGGGGCTTAGGTTTTTGGGGTTTCATTTTTAAGTTCCCTAGCTTGACTCCGTTTGACTTATTCGGGTTTCAATACCCACATTTTTTCTAGCTTGGCTTATATGTTCATATTCTTGAATCTTGGCCTATATATATGTTCATATTAATTCTTCACTCAAGTCGTTACTTGAAGTAGCGGTTTCGTGGTTATATACCAAAACACGTATAGAGTATTTTATTTTAGGGTAATGATAAATATAGCCCTAACCCTTAGGACTGTATTTAAGAACAACATTACTTCTCAAAATAGAATTAAATTAGGAATTTATGATACAATTACGTGTAAATTAATGTCATTAATGCTTGATTTAAACTTTTCATTTTTTTTTTTTGGTATTTTAAATACAGTCCTTATGACTGTATTTATCATTTTCTTTTATTTTATTAGCTATTAAAGGAGATAACATGTTTGATATATGTACACTAAAAGGTAAAGCCGCTAGTTCAAATAGTGGCTTTATCTTAAAGCTGAAAAAAATGATTACGTGAAGCTATATCATTTGCAATAAAGTTCATAAATGAGCTCTATAGAGTGAATTAATTTAGTAAAAAGCATTAAAACAAAAAAAAAAAAAATTGATTATTTTTTCATGAATAATTAATTTATATACATATTAGAGGAATATTAAATAACAACTAGTCTTTTTTAAGGGGAAAAAAATCCATTATAATAAAACGAATTAAATGCAATTCCATTTAGATCGATAACACGGTTATTTTAGCAATTATCTAGCTTGTTAGCATTTGTTTGCATCTATAAATGACTACTCCTTTCGATCTCAGCGAATAATTTACATTTACTTTATTCACTGAGACAGAGAGCGTAGTATTTTAACTATAAAGAAAATATTTTCGTCTTAAATAAGAATTTGTGATTAAACAATGACGATCCTTTCGGTTCAAATTGAAGTGCCCCTAGCTAACTAGCTTGGATCCATTTGACTCAATCGGGTTCAAATAATCACATTAAATAAGCTTGATTTGTGGGTAGGACATTTGGTTAAATCTTAGTGGTTAATTGTTTATCACTTTGCACAATCTCAATTTACTAGACAATTTATGAAATACATGTAATTGTTGAGCAATTTGGAGTGCTAAACACAAAATTTCAAACATAAAAATAATTACTTAACCTCAATATTTCAAACTTTTGTGTACTATTAATCGATAATGATGTAATTTAATTGACAATATCGATGGTAAAAAATGTGGAATCCTATGTAAAAATTTGTGGCTCTTTTCAAAGTTACACGAAATGAAAGGTAAGTTGACTTATGCTTCTTTACCTAATAATACAAATTACAAGAACATTTAATTCTTTATTTATTGAATGCATTGTACTATTATCTCTTTGTTTAATTTCTTCAACAATACAAAAATAAAAAAATCGTTCACAAATATGAAAGTATCTAATTTCCACATATAGAGTAGTTTGAAAGTTTGAAACTGTTTTGACTCATCGTAAGATAACTCTATCTATTCCACTCAATAGTTTATAGACTCTTGACCGGTAACAATCAAGTAATGTTAGACGGGACAAAGCCATCGACAGGGCCGGGTGCTCGAGTGTCTCAGTCAATTGTTGTCCTTTCTATTTTAGGATTGCATTTGATGAGTAATTTGATCTTTCACCTTCAATTTAGTCCACTTGTCATCTTATANTCAGTCAATTGTTGTCCTTTCTATTTTAGGATTGCATTTGATGAGTAATTTGATCTTTCACCTTCAATTTAGTCCACTTGTCATCTTATAATTGATCTATCCTCTTTCCTTGGTTTTTGTGGCAAAATCAAAGGACAACAAATGACCGGGACGGGGAGAGAATTACTTAATTACTGTCATTCCAAACGAGCCCTAAAAGCTAGTTCATTCTCCCATTATCGGTACCAAATAAGGAGTACTTTCTTTTTCTTTCCGTTATATAAAAGGTCTTACGATATCATATACTTAAATAATGTAATAAATCGTTCAAGTTTTTTTTTTGTGCAAATGAGGTGCAAGCCCCAAAATAAAAAAACTAACTAGCTATTACACGGGGAGTAGCCATCCCTAGAATGTGTTCTCTTAGAATGGTATGAAGCTCCATCGATGGATGCTCAATAAAAATTTTAGTGAGACTCGATCCTACTTCTTAATTTGCTAGCCGATCTGCCGCTCTATTCGCTTCTTTATAGCTATGATTCAGCTCCACCTGCCACCCACTATCAAAAATGAGACCTCGGCATTTAATAACCAAGAACCGGAGATTGTTGATCACTAGCTCTTCTCCTTTTATGAGTTTAATGCACGGAGAATTATCCATATGGACAAGAAGCTTGTCAATCCGCAAGTGTCGAGCCCTTACCAAACCCGCTTCTAGTGCTAGCAATTCGGCCATCATTTAAGAGCAATACCCGCCCGAAAAGTAGTAAGCATCCACAAAATTACAATTCTATTCAATACCCGCCATCATTCAAGTTTAAAGTCAAAGATATGGCGAAAGTTCAATATATAGAACAAGTACAACTCTATTCAATGCTAAATTTGGGAGGGAGAGATGTGAATAGACTTGAACACGTTTAATCTTGTATCTCCTCATTCAACGAGGTATAAATTATACTCCCTCCGTCCCGGTCATTTGTTGTTCTTTGGTTTTGGCACAAAGACCAAGGAAAGATGAGGGGGCCAATTGTAAGATGACAAGTGGACTAAATTGGGAGTGAATGATCAAATTGCTTATAAAATGCAATCTTAAAATAGAAAGGACAACAAATGACTGAGACACCCCAAAAAGGAATAGGACAACAAATGACCGGGACGGAGGGAGTAGAATAAGATAGTTTTAATAACTTGTAAAAGGTTATTTTCAGTTAAAAAGTTATTCATTTATTACTATCGCGATAAATAATTATTTTCTGTTAAAAATTGTCTTATCTAATAAATATTGTTCGAGTTAGTAACATTACAAGGGTAAAATTGACAAGATGAGTAACTTTGACCTAAAAGTTAGTGTAATTTTGTCCATTTCCTCTATCTATAGTTTAATTAATTCACGTAAAATAATAAAGTTGATTTTTTTTCTTAAATAATACCTTCGTTATCTTTTTAGGATAAATTACGTAGTTATAACTTACTCCGTATATCACTAATTGATCACATATTATGTCTTTCTAACACCTAAAGTCATTGTAATGTTCATACGTTTATGAAAAAAGTATATCATGAAAAATTCGCAAGTGTAACTCATTTTTGCCATATTTAATCGTGAGATAATCTTTTGAAACCTTTCCCGTTTACGTTTTATATGTGCATGGTAAAATCACACGTTATTAATTAAAAAAAAATTGACCTTTAGAAATAAACATACTTTTTTTCGAATTACTCCATTTTGTTTCACTATTTTTTTTTTATGCAATAAATCAAAAGCTCAAAATTTACTATAAAAATACTATTTCTGCCCTAATAAGTGAAGTGACACTGTATTACTCCGTATTAATTACGTAATTAAAGAGTAATTAAGTGCATCATTCTGACCCCATTAAATACTTCTTTAATTACATAAACATCATACAATATATTTACAAGGAATCTATCTACATTTTGACAGATAATAATCGAAGTCAATCTGACAAGTCAGTAGAATAGAAGCTGTGGAAGAATGGAATAGAAGAAATATTAATTATAATGGCATTTTCGGATCTTGAGAATTAAATATTTACTACTCCATTAGCTACCTAATATACAAACTTAGCTTATTATCTAACACAATTAATTACTCCCTCCGTCCCGCTAATTTGTTTAAATATTTTATTTTTGGTATTTCAAACAATTGTTTATCTTTTTATTTTAGGAACGTCTTTGATGAACAATTTGATTATCCATACTTTCAATTGGTCTAATCAGCCTCATCTTCCTTCCCTGTTCTTTGCGAAAACCAAAGGTAAACAAATAAGCGGGATGGAGGGAGTAATTAATTAGCCATAATTTGATTGGAACTATAAATTTATGAGATTATTGTTTTTGGATTCTTATGTCTTAAAGTCCACGCACCCTCATAACATTGTCACACCAAAATAATTATTTATTACCTTAGCTTGCTTTGTCTTGAGGCCACCTTAAATGTGTAAGAAAAACTGTCATCTAAAATTTTGAACAAATATTGATTTGGTACTTTTACTAATGTTTATCCCAAGAAGGTGTTATGTTTATTCATCTAGAGATCCAATTTTTTTTGTCTCTAATTAAGCTATTCTTATATAAAACGGTATTACACTAAATTATTATGAATGTCAAAATAAATCTCAACTATCTAAAAAATAGGTACATATTCCGTAGATATTATAAAATAAAGCTAGTAAAAAAATACTATATTCCGTATATTGTCTTACAACACATATACACTTGTGTAAACATCCTTACAGAAGTATTTGTGTTTTGTTTCATGTAATGGAATCGAATCATAAGACCGTTTTTTGGACTACATCCCATTAATAACTTGAAGTATATAATTATTTAGTAATGAAAATAATTGAGATGTACATAATTTATTACTCGCTCCGTCTCGGTCAATTGTTGTTTTTGGTTTGACACAAAGATTAAGGAAAGAGGAGAGACCAAATATTAAATGACAAGTGGACCAAATTAAGTGTGAATGATCAAATTACTTATCAAGTTCATTCTTAAAATAGAAATTACAACAATTGACTAAAATATCCAAAAATAAAATAGAACAACAATTAACCCGGACAGAGGAATTATAATGCTATTTTATAGGATAGGACCATTATGGTAATCTTTTTTTTATGAAAATCACAAGGATAAATACAATACTAACGACTTTAGACCAAGGTTATAAGTATCAGCACTCGTAATTTTACTAGTTGAATAAGGTGAGATATCCTATTTTGGTAATTAAATTAAGAACACAAATTATGTTCTACCATAGTAATTGACTTAATAAGGTCGGTTTCTTGGTAATTGTTGCTTCAATAAAATTACACCGATAAATGAAACCCTAATAACAATTATATAAAAAACCGTATGAAAGTCACCAGAAAAGGCGGCTGATCCTTCGGGAGCAGCTCCCTTATAAGCATGCATCATCTTATACCTTTCATTCTCTTACAAACTTTCCTTAATCTTACTAAAAAACAACCTCAAATAATTAACTAAATCTAATTTAATTAATTACCCTAGGGCTTTTATCTTTGTCTTTTACTCCTTTATATTTCATATATACTTCAGATACGAATTTGAAAAAAAATTATTCATAAGGGTTATTATTGTGAAAGATCGAGTTTAGAAATGATGGAGTCGATAAATGAAGGCGAACAGAAAGCGGATGAAGTTATGCTTCCGGGTTTTAGGTTTCATCCTACTGATGAAGAGCTTGTAGGGTTTTACTTGAAGAGGAAGATTCAACAACGTCCTCTTTCTATTGAGCTTATCAAACAACTTGATATTTATAAATTTGATCCTTGGGATCTTCCAAGTAAGCTTATTTGCATGCATGCATGCATGCATGATCTTTTATATATATTCTTTAAAAGAAAAATAAATAAATAGATCTAGATCTGTTTTAAATCTTTCTAGTTCGATCCAGAAATAAGTCTTATCTAAAACCGTCTATTTACATCTCCAAAACACCACTTTTGCTCGGTTTAATACTCCTAGTTTGAAACCCTTTTAGTTCGATTTAGAAATAAGTCTCATGTAAAACCGTTTGTTTACATATACTCCGTACTTTGTAAGTCCGTAAATAAATAAACTTAAGGTCACATGATGATGAGATTTATGTTAAAACCCGTATCATAGGACTATAACTTTAATCGTTAGTCTGTTTTACAGAAGACTTATATTTCGAAATATAAAAAAAATACTCGATACTTAATAAGTACGAGTAAATGACTAAGGAATTAATTTATTTTTTCTAATGGATGCAGAAATAGCGAGTGGAGGGGAAAAAGAATGGTATTTTTTCTGTCCAAGGGATAGAAAATACAGAAATAGTACCCGACCCAATAGAGTGACCGGAGCCGGGTTTTGGAAAGCGACTGGGACGGACCGGCCTATATACTCGTCGGAGGGGAATAAATGCATAGGATTGAAGAAATCGTTGGTGTTTTACAAAGGTAGAGCTGCCAAAGGTGTTAAAACTGATTGGATGATGCACGAGTTTCGACTCCCGTCTCTTTGTGATTCGATCCCTTCTAAGAAATGCATTGATCGAACTATTCCTGCTAATGTAAGTATAAATCTCTTTATCCACTTATGTGTTTGTTTCGTTATAGATAGGCTGGAGTCTTTAAAACATTCCGATAATGCATTTTTTTATTATTTTGGCGGATTTTTTATGCTTGAGATCAATATTACTCCGTATAAGTTAGTCGATCTATAAGTACTCGTAATGTTTAGATAAATGTTACTCGAAACAATAGTAGTATGTTGTTTAGAAAACACGACCTTATGTTATATAACGATTTAACATATTGACAAATCTTGTATGAGATAGTTGCATGAACATGACGATGGTCATTCGATCTTTCAAACGACTTATTGTCGTTTATATATCGAAAAATAATTAGCATAAGAAGCTTTGATATAGATATGAAAATACGGAGTATACATTAAGATCAAGGAATTGAATAATTAAGCATTTAATTAAACAATAATATGACCGTTGCAAGTCAAAAACAACTAGCTAAAATTTTACAAAAACCAAGAAAAGAGTGATGGAAATTTATTTTTTTTGAATTCTCACCTAAAAAATCATTATTATAATAACAAAATTCGAGGGAAACTTATAACACAATATTCAAGAATTAAATAGTGAATACATAGTACTAAGTTTCGGTATTATCATTTTATATCATAGGCATGTAAATACACAAAAAAAAACGCACTTTCTACCCTCATTTTTTTTAATACGAATTTAAATTAAATTTATGCAAACTAATAAAATTGTTATATTTGTCTTGAACATGCAGGATTCATGGGCTATATGCAGGATATTCAAGAAAAGTATCCCAGTAACTCCAAGGACTATCTCTAATTCTTGGGTATCCCCTTCATTATCTGACTTTAATCCTCCTATTATTCATCCCCTTAGCCCTAGTTTTTCCAATAATAATAATAATAATAATAATAATAATAATAATAATAATAATTCTTTTGTTCTGCAAGAAAACCCTAGCAACACATTCTCCTTCTTAGATCATGTCCTTTACCCAACAACAAACGAAAATGTCGAAACTAAACCGTCTTTTGATCAACAATTTCTTAACATTCCACCATTGTTAGACCTTCCTTCAAGCTACATTTTGCCTCAACTTGAGGATCCATATGAAGTGTCGAAATCAAGCATCGATATCTCGCCGATGTTATCAAATATGTCATCTATGCAAGGATGTTTTAGTAAGCCTAATGAAGGATTATTGCCTAGTTTTATAAATGATGGGCGATTTCAAGATGATTTTGATCAACATGTTCATAATGTTGTTGATAATAATGATTATGATTTTCGGGTTAATTTAGAAGATTTTCAAGAATTTCAAAGTACCCTAATGGGTAATTTGAGTAATTTAAGTAGCGCAACTCAAACCGGGTTGTTACCGTTGGTATTGCCAGAAACATGGAAGTCTTCATCGGCTTCATTGGTGTGGGATTGTGCACCTTTGTCTTAGTAAAACTAAGAGCTTTTGTTTAATTAGTTAATTAGCCATTTAATTTCTTTGAGGTGTTTTTGGTACTTTTTTTGGATTGCCAATTAACATGTGTTTTAGCTAGAAATTAGAAATAGGTAGATTTCAATGATTTTGATAATGATGAAATAATTTATTAGGCAGATCAAATTTTATTTCTGTAATAATATTTTTTTTCGAATGAACGCACTTATTATATCGCATTTTAGAATTGAACCCTCAACTTCATAGTTAGAGAGTAAGCTAAAAGATGTTTTAGCACTTGAGCTAACTCTTGTTCTATTTTTTAATAATCATTGATTTGGTGATAAAAATCTGGATCAGATTGAAACGGTTTGTTACTCGGTCAGTTTTAATAAGTTAAGATAATACTTCCCCCATTCCATTGATTTGTTTACAATTACTTTACACACGTATGTCAATGCTTTTTTTTTTTTTTTTTTCATATCTTTAATTACATATTACTGAAAATTATAAAAGTTGATATTTATAATGCACTCGATAAGACAATTTAAACAAGATCTTACCTGACTATCTTTTATGTTATATATTAAAAGTTGTATTGGAAATTCTCTTTCACTTATAAATCCCCTATCTACTAAAAGAATAGGTGAACTCACAAAATTTCCCTCCAAAAAACATCTTTTTAAATAAGGAAACTATTGATACTTTAATTGTATTCACTAAATTAGGAGATTAATAATTATAATGTATTTCATTATATAGTTCTTTTCATTAAAATTAATCTTTTCATCAAACTATATAATATTTTAATTAAAGTATAAATAATATAAAACTATAAACTATTAAATCTTTTATTTATGCTATTATTTGAGAATGACTTTACTCATAATATTCATAGTTCATACTATGTATAAAAAAAATTATAAATCGTTTTAATTACTTTTATGACCAAAAAAATTGAGAGGATTTATAAATTGAAATCATTAGCTTTATGGTATAAAAAATACTTTTTAAAAACAAAAATACATTTCAGTACATTACTCAATTCTCCTAGATTAATATTGCAGTTTTAATTTTTTTCTTTTGCTCGAAACAAAATATAATAACGAGAAAAATGAACAATTAATGAGATGTCACTAATATTTTATAGTTCAATTTTACTCGCTTTTCTTGAATAATTTTATAGTTCAATTTTTTTTTCTCATATCAAATTATAATGACGTGAAATATGAAAAATTAATGAGGTGTTAATTTAGCATTATTAAGTAATAAAAAAAAAACTCTATAAATACCGCGGATTCATTGCGCGGGATCTAAACTAGTAACTTAAACAAATGAATAGTATGGAGGAACTAAAGATCTAATCAAAATGAAATAATTTGATCCTAAAATGGGTTGGGAGACTTGGACCACTTATGGGCCCATTCAACGAACTATAAAACCCATTATTCTCTTCAGGTTAGCCCAACTATAAGATCCATTTGAAATTTTCAGGGACCTTCTTTCAGAATGACCTTGTGTAAAAGGATTAGGTTCTTATTTAACACGGAAATATTTGTTTTAAATATCAAAATAGATTAGATACATATCAAATAATATGGTAAATTGTTTAAGAAATATTAAAAATTTTGTCTTTATTAAGACTATGTGATATTTGGTCCGTTTTAAGATTTAAAACGAATACTCCGTCCTAAGCAAGACTTATTGATTTATATTACACGGAGTACCGTGTTGGTAGCTTAACTGTATGTCTCTCTTAGAACGATAATATCCGTTAAATAACAAACTTTTTTTAGTACCTAAATATCATCTTTTTATCTCATCTAACATATTTAATCCGTTTTAACTTTAACCCTGATATCGTCTCTATCTTTTCTTTACATTGTGTGTTGTGATTCATGTGCGTTGACTTTAAGTTATTACACCGTACGAACACACTTTGAATTAATCAATTAATTAATCTGTCATTAAAGATTGTATCCTTGAAAATTGAAATTAAAGTCTTGGTTGATTTTGTAAAACAAAGTTGTTAACAATAACATGCATCCACGTATCTTTGTTTGCTCTTATCGTCTAATAATAATCCACCAATAAAGCTGTAAGCTTTGGTGGAGATATGATCAAACAGCTTGTTTATCCATTAATTAAATCAATGATGTCATAATCATACAAATACAAATGTTACCTACTCCCTCCGTCTCAGTGAATAGTTTACACTTGCTTTATTTTGTGTGGGGGGAAATAAAGCAAGTGTAAGCAATTGATTGAGACGGAGGGAGTAATATTTTAAGTACCTAACACTAAACTAAAACCAAGTTTGAATATTATTGATATTTTTGTGAGACGGTTTTACAATATTATTAAAATAATTTTAATTTTAATAATATACTAACTTGATGTGAGACGGGTTTTAATATATTCAAATAAGTGTTGGAGGAAGCTTACGAGGCTACCACTTTGAAAAAAAAATGATTATTTTAGTTGGATTTTATAATATAATTCATATGTTTAATTAAACAAAAATTCTAAGGTCCATCGGGTGTACAAAAATATCATACACCTTACCCAATGAGCTGTCTTAGTTTTTATTTTTTTTAAGATTATGTTCTATTATTTATAGAAAATTTATTCCATTTTAATATTCTCATTGGATAGGGTGTACGATGATATGGTACACCCGGTGTACCCAAGAAAATATATGTGGCATATTTTGGACAAGTTCAAGTTTAAACTTTGTTCAAGCAATTATATTGTGTTATTCTATCATTATTCTTTTCAATTATGAAAGTAATATGAAATTAGTAGATCTTGCTTAATACAGGACCCTTTACAACCCTCTCTCTTATTTCGACATTATTTTAAACGGTTGTGACGTGTGAGCATCATCGTAACTTAAACAGTTTTATACCCGAGTTTGTGATGGAATATAATACAATGAAACTCAATATTCAATTAAATTTCACCCAATCATATCATAGAATTTTCAATTACCTTCCTACCATTATTGTTTTTTCTTGTATAATAATCTATTAATCAATCCAAATCATGAGCTATTTCTTTTTTCTACAAGCAGCCTCACACGTAAATAATTCAACTGTCCATGACAACATAACACATCACCTCTATATAATCAGTTTGTCTTCAAGACGGACACCGTCCGTCATAAGCTGAAGGCGGGTTCTGCCCCTTTCACAATATCATAAGTGAGAGAGCAAGTGGGGTGCTCCATTTAACTCTCACTTGATTTGTCACTTTTTTTTTTTTTTTTGGCAGTCGTAAAGAAAGGCTTACAATTTTAACGCTCGTTTGGCCAGGCCATGAGCAACAATGTTCAAATTCCTACGTAAAAAAAGTAAAAAGACAAACAGTGAAAAACCGGACATAAAGCCCTTATTTCAGCCAATGATTTGTCACTTATATATTATGAAAGGGGCATTATCCGTCTTCATCTTGTGCGTCTGTGTTCAGCAAGAATGTATGCTATATAATTTATATAAATACACAACAAATAAACCCTACTACTTCATTAAAAAACCCTAACATTATTCATCCAAATAATTCAACAAAAATGTCACCCATATTTCTCCTCTTACTTTCCATCCTCTTCCTCTCCTCCCCAACAACCACCACGGCCGACATCGCCCTCGACTTCGAAGGAGACCCACTAGTAGCCGGATCATATTACTATGCCATGCCAATAGTAACCCAAAAAGGTGGTGGGTTAACCATGTTCAACAATGGCTCAACCATGTGCCCTTCTTTTATTGTATCCCGGTCAACTAAAGGAAATATGGACTTTGGCATTCCTATAAAATTCAACCCACAAACTCATGCACAAAACCAAAACATATATCTATCCTCAAACATTAACATTTCATTCAAGTACCTCCGCCCACAACCTTTGTGTCGCCGTCGATACACCACCGTGTGGACGGTGTCTGAAACCGCGGTGGTGCTCGACGGTGGAGAAGGGAGTGATGGTAGTTGGTTTAAGTTGGAGGAGTATGGTGATCAGTTGACTGGTGGGTATAAGATTTTGTATGGGAATAAAATTGTGTTGTATGATCAACAAGGTTATGGTGAAATTTTGTTGGGTGTTGGTAAGGGAAATCCTCTCTTGGTTGTGTTTGTTAAGGCTTGATGTAAATCTATTAGGATGGTGATAGGGCGCCACCGGATGGTACCGAATTTCGGCGCCACCATAATTAAAGAAAAAGATTAAAAAAATATTTATATTTTAGTTTTTATTTTTGCACCAAAATCCTAAGGGTAGGTATGTAATTTATATGTATTCATATTATTTAATATAATTAAACTCTTTATTAAACCAAGTTTTATCAATAATATTTTACATCAAAAATATTTTACACCAAATTATCTTGATCAGTAATTACGTTTCTTCATTGTTGTATCATGTTTTTCATCTTCTTCGTTTTACATCACCGATACGAGTCAAAGTAGAATCAAGTAGAAGTTGAGTCGCCGTGACTCGACCTCTTTGGGTCCGCTGCATCTCTGACCACCAAGCAACTTACATTTCCGGCACCAAGAACCACTGCTTGTCCACCAATCGACCGATCTTTGGCTGCCGCCGCTCAATTTGTTAACTATGATTGTTGCCTACACGAATCCCCCTTATGGCGCCTTCATTTAATTGTTAAATATAGTATGTTGAGTATAGTTTGGCAGCGAACCATGTAACCAAACAATTAATATAGAAGAATCTTGTTTGTTGCAAAGTATCAAGAAGACAATCCTACTGATATTATTTTTTTTGCTATTAATTATAATTAGTTATGCAACACTATTTTTCTACTTTACCCTTTCTTTACCAATTAGTTTGAAATTTAAGTTTTAAAGGAGGAAAATAAAAATACATAGGTAATTTACTTTAATATCCCCGGTGACGCCCAATTTGAGTACCACCGGGTGACGCCTTCTCATTTTCCAATCTATTATGTATGTGGTTTAGTAACTAATTTGTACTCTCTCCGTCCTAATCCTCTATCTATAAAAGTTAAAGCATTTATATGCTTCCTATCTATAAAAGTTAAAACATTTAAATGTTTTCTATTGGTCGATTGATTTTAGGGCAAATGGACCCACCATTATTTCCCCCATTTAATTAATCTTTCCTCCAATTTCATTTGTTTTCCATTTTACAAACTTTCGACTTCAAAATATTCATATTCATATCTTAAGTTTATGATAAAAAGTTTATTTATATAAAATCTTTACTAAACAAGAAAATACAAAAAATAAAAAACGAAAATCTCTACAGAAATTCAAATTTCAACGTCTATAATTTAATAAATTTCAAAGTAATAAATTAAAAAATTAATTATTGGAAAAAAAAAATATGAACAATTATTTTGCATGCGGAAAAAATCAAACTCATATATGGTCAGAGTTTTATTTTTGGATAGTTAGAGGTTCGAAGTTTATATTATATGGTCGGATTTTTTTGGGTAGTTAGAGGGTCGGCTAATAATAATTTTGGTTAATTAAGATGACTAGGAACTTATGATTTAAACTGTAAGTATAATTTTCAAATCTATACATATTTTGAATATTATTCGTTTTAAGTTTAAAACGGGTTAATATCAACCCCTTGGGTATATATGTCAAATATTCTATTTTTTCTATGCATAATGTTATTGTTTTGTCTTATTCATCCTACGCATATATATTTAACCCGTCTTAAATAAGACTTTGTTTATTTTTATAATGTCGAGTTAATGTGTTGTTTTTACTTACGTTTAAGTTAAGCGTATAAATTCTCTTTACTTTATACATCGGTATAACTGTAATATTAAAATCATATTTTTATTAAACATATTCACCTTCTTATTGATTTTTTCAATATAATAAAATTAAACCCGTGCATTTTTTGCACGGGCATAAAACTAGTCATTTGTTTATATTTAAATAAAATATTTCTCATAAAAAATATAAAAAGTAAATAAATGATTGGAATGGAGGGAATAAGTTTTATTATTATTGTATTTGATTACTTGCTAATAAAAACTTTCAATCTTGAAAGGATTAATGTGTTACAAAATACTCGCTCTGTTTTGGGTGCTTCGTGGGAATGATTATAAAGTAAAAGTGACGAAACTAAAAGTAAAGAATAGTAAAAGTAAGTTAAAATTAAGTTGTAATAATAATTGGTACTAGATTTATCCCCGTGTAAAATTGCATGGGGTTGTTTTTTTGAAATTTGTAAATATTCAAATGTTATAAAAGAAAAATTACACGGTAAGTAAAATATTGGAATATACAATTACTAAAAAAAAAGGTAATGTTATATATGTGTATTTTATATGATAAAATAAAATTAATGCTCTTGAATGAAATATAATTATTATGGTCTGATTAATTTACGTTTACTTGATTACGTCTTATGGTCAGTATGATATTATTGTTTGGTTTTATTGATTATTACATAATTAATGTCTTTTAAATACATAGTATTATGTTCTAAAATGAAGTTTAAAAAAATTATAATTTTGTTTATATGTTAAATGTTTTGAATTTTAATTATAAAAAAGAAAAAACTAATATGAAAATAAGATGTACCTAACGCTAAGTCTGTCTAACCCAAATTCACCCAACATTTAAAATGCAATGCATATTCTATTTTACCGACAGTAAGTCTTTCTTAAAACGGGTATATCTGTATTAAGAATAAAACGGGTTAAATAACACCTCATTTGTTTAGATGAGACAAAACTTTTGCTAATGTAAGTGCATTTTGTTTTTATCTTATGTATGATTGTTGACCTGTTTTAAGAAATAAGCCGATTTGTCGAAGTTGTGTTTTACAAATTAGTACTGTAGTATGTTTTAAGTTCCTAAGTCCAATTCCACATACTTCCTCTCTCGCACAAAGCAAAATCCCTAAAATAAAACCAAAAATTTCAAAATTCTATCCTCGTCTCCATTTTCGAGTTATCCATGTCAAAAATCGTGCAAAAATTTGATTATTATTTAGTTAAATTTGTCCATCTCCATCTCCAACTCAATTATGTGTTTAATCTATACAATATAATAAAAAACAAACCAGATATTTTTTTCCGCTCATATAACGCAAAGCCTATCTAATATAGTCTTCTGAAAGTCCGTGAACTAGACACGGAGAGACTGCTAAAAAGCCCTCACAACTAAAAGTCTACATCCCATTTATCTACATTTCTGCATATTATCGACTCCCAAATTAATGGCATACCTTAAATTCACTAGCAAGTAGCAATACGTACTTTGACATAGTATTTGATTCGTTGTTACATTTTCAATTAACTATAAAAATGTAAGTGTTTTGTTTGTGACGGATCCGTCATCAGCGGAAAATGGATAGTGTCTTTCTCACAATAAGGCAAATGAGAGGGTAAGTGGGGAAGAATATGGAGCACCTCATACATAGTGTCATTTGCATATTGTGAGAAGGGCACTATCCGTTTTCAGCTTATGACGATAGTGTTCGTCTTCAATGAGAATTTGTGTATAAAAATATGTCAATCTACTTCATTTTCTATGGTTAAGGGTGTGGTATAATCAGATTTGACAAATGGATTAATTGGATTTGGTCAGTTAGAACGAGATAATATTAAGTTCGTAAGAAATAAGGTAAAATTGGAAGGATTCGGGTCATTGAGGATTCTTGGGTTATTTCTACGTATNTCAAATTAATATGATGATTTAATAAAAAATTTAAAAGCTTATTTATCTGTCAAATTTCATATGCCCGTGCAATTTTGCACGGGTTTAAGCTAGTATTTAAAATATTTAAATATCTTAATGTAAGTAATCTCTATACTATAAAAGCTGAAACATTTCTTACAATCCTATTGGTCCAAAATTTTTAAGGGTGAAAAAACCTTTATTTTAGTAGGACCCCCACATTCTTTGTACACAATTAATTACCCTCTCTCCTCTTTTCATTTTTATTATTTTGTCCCTATCCAATTAATTACTTTATTGATTTCAAATATTAACATTCCATATAAAACATATGTTAAAATACAATCGTAAATCTCAAAA
>VHZZ01000138.1:106519-121558 GCA_009801015.1 Silene noctiflora
TGAGCAAGGATTGAAAACGGTAATATTTTTTGGATTTTGATGTTTCGAAGTTTTAATAAATTTTGAAATTCAAACGGTCATACGGTTTTCGAAACTGTTTTGAAGCGGTTTAAATAAAATACGAAAACTAAAGTTCAAATAACAAATAACCAAATTAATTAAACAAGGGCAAAAAGGTAATATATTTAGGGGCGAGATGAGTAAAGTTAGGGGCGATCTTTAGCAGGCCCCTTGTTTTTTCATGTATTATTTCGCGAGTCCTTTCTTTTTTTTCCTAAAAACGGTCCCGTACGTACCCGGTTCAAACCTCCATAAATACACAACAAATAATCCTAATTACTTCATCCAAACACACAAAATCCTAAATATTATTTCCCTCACAAAAAAAAATGACATCCATTTTCCTCCAAGCTACAACCACTACCACCTTCCTCCTACTTTCCCTCCTCCTCTCCACCCCTACAACCACCACAGCCCTTACCGTCCTCGACTCCGCAGGGAACCCAGTTGTGGCCGGATCATATTACTATGCCGTGCCGGTTCCCCCACTTGTAACCCAAAGAGTTGGTGGTGGGCTAACCATGTTTAACAATGGCTCAACTGCTTGTCCTACCTTTATTGTGGCTCAGTCCAGCATCCGTGGTCCTTTGGACTACGGCATTCCTATAAAATTTACCCCAATAATTAACATAGAAAAAAATACCATTTTTACCTCCTTAAAAGTTAGCATTGCTTTCAAATACTTGAGTCCAAAACCTTTGTGTCGTCGTTCATACACCAACGTATGGAGGATGTCTGGTCGCAACAGCGGAAACTTGGTAATGCTAGACGGCGTAGAAGGGAGTGATGCTAGTTGGTTTAAGTTGGAATATGGTTATGAATTTGATGGTGTTAGTTATTATTCGATTTGGTTTGAGAATAATCTGTTGTTCTCTGATAACCGGGAAAATGGTGGAATTCTGTTAGGTATTGGCGCGGGAAATCCTCCGTTTGTTTCGTTTATTAAGGTAGAAGAAGGCTCGATGGTTATGTAAGTTTCTTATTACGTATGTAAATGAGATATCGCTACCAGATGGTATTAAGTTCTTGTATTAATAAGTTGTATTATTGTAGTTTGATTATTTGCTAATGAATAAAATCCTTCTATTATGAAAGGAAGTGTCAAAATATTGAAGCACTTATAAATAAATCCTCTCATTGTCTAAAGGGCTCCGGCAATTCAAAATTACGAGGTACGGGAGGTTCAGATGTATGCAACCTAAGCCTAACTTTTTTTTAAAATGTACATTTTTCACAAATTAATTATTAAAATGGGTCGACTTTCAAGTTTATAACAAAAAATGGGTCACGTCATCACCAAAGCTAGACTCGTATTCAAGTCGCCAAGTCGGTTAGCGACCAGGCCCAAAGTGTCACCTTATCATCAACCGAACCTTAGTTTTGTTTTTCAAGACAAATCGCCAGGCAGGATGGCGATTTGCCACAGAGACGCCAAACGACCTGGCGACTTGGGAGGGTAGTGTTGATCCAACTTTTTGACAAATTTCAGTCCTAAGCATGCAATCGCCAGGGAAGATGGCGATTATGCTTGACATAGCTTTTTGACAAATTATTACTCCGAACTAAGTCGTCAACCGAGATGGCGACTTGGACCTTTGACATAGCTTCGATAAAACCGATCCTACGTGGACCCATTTTCAGTAATAAATTTGAAAGTCGACCCATTTTGATAATTAATTTGTAAAATGTCCATTTTGGAAAATAATTCGTGTTATCAACTCAAAACGACTCTCTTTCCAAATGACCGAAAATGAAATTTGCATCGAGAATTTCATTGAATGACCTTAGAGTAAAACGAGACTAAGTAACCAAGTGGAATATACTACAAAGATGCTTTCGCACAATGACGAATCTTGGTAATAATTTGAAGGCGATAAGGAGTTCCGTTTAAGTTTTAGCCCTTTTATTCCGGTGCAAACGAGAGAGAAGGCAAATGGGGAGGTAAAACAAGGCTAGTTATAGTCTGATCAAAGATGACAATACCGTACATATCAATGTGACTTTAAAAGCACACCAAATTCCGATTTGATCTAATATACTTCCTCCGTCTCAATCATTTGTTACAAATGATTTGGACGGAGAGGGGGGAAATGACTGAATGAAAGCACAGATGCATTTTTAATAAGAATTCCTGAACTGCAAAATCCATACCTCGATCAAAATCGTTGACCTTACAATAACATCTATACAGTTTACAATGCAATTCATCTCTGTTAAATCTATACAGTATGCAGTCCCATTTTCCGGTGTCTCGGAACAAAAATTATCTCGCTACCATCGACCATACCATATATTATTGGTTACATAGTTATGAGTTATGACATCCTTACCTTATAACATGGTATTAAAGCTCAGTTTAAGAGTTAACCGTCGAGGCCACACAAAATGCAGTCTAATTCTACAGAATTTGCAGTTCCTATGCTTTCTTGAACGAGATCAAAAGAGCGCGACCAGCAACACCCAAAAACAAGCTCCCATCTTTCTCAGCAAACACACCCAAATGCCCGCATCTAAGCATACAAGACGGACAAACACTTGGACAAAACACGATCTTATACTCATACTTCTCGGTCCCTGCCTTCTCGATTTGAAACCAGCTGTACACAGTTTTATTCCCGGGATTTCCAATGGCACCCCCTGTCGCCACATACCGCTTTCTTGTACCAGCTTCTTGGACCAATTGCCATACAGCAGATTCCAAGCACGGGTTGACCATGTTAAACAAGATGTTGTAGTCTGTAGAAGCGGTTATTTGGGTATCTTTCGGGTTTGTAGGGAGGAACCAGACGGGTAAACCAGGATAGATTTCTACGTTGTGTTGGGTTACATAGAGAGGACAGGGTGACGTCCGGTTTCTAGGTGACATTTGAAGACCACCACCGTGACCAGGGCTTGATGGGAGGATGTAGTACATTGAATTATGGCGGAGGGGTCGACCCGTGTTGTCGAGGATGACGGTTTTTCCGGTCCTGGAGGTGGGTGTTGGAGAGGAGAAGAGGAATGAAAGGAGAAAGAGAGGAAATGGAAGAGGAATGCGCATCATGTTTGAAGGGTTATGGTTACAGTTGACTTGCTGAAATTTGCAGACATTTTAGAGTTGCAAAGATAAATCAACGAGCGAATTAAATACAGGTAATACTCCTTCGGCCTCATTCATTTGTTCACTTTTTTATTAAAATACTTCTCGCAAAGAATAAAAAAAGGCTAAACAAATGATTGAGAGGGAGGGTATGTCATACTCGTATTACCCTTTCTAACGTTATCCTGGAAGCAGTACACATTGATTTTTTATGTTCCCTTGTCGAATTTTCGATGTTAATTTTTGTGATTTTATTGCCTTTTCCTTCATCGGAGGGGCATTATGAACTTTGGATCTAGAGCGGTAAAACAACGCGGACTAAGATCCAGTAAGTCCGTAACCTAACGGTCGGGTGTTAGACCGGACAGAAACCGAAATTCAGACTTACAGATCTTATCTGTGTAATCGAAAATTGATAAGAACGAACTTTTCATAGTCCAACTAAAACCGGATTCAACAGAATGGCTTATTCAGTGCCATTGATCACTTGACAACCCAAAATCATTTCGAATTTAATCGAAACATGAAATCATATCGGAGTACTCCGAAACAAAAAAAAAAAAAATCGATCAAAAGAAATAAAGACTCGACTCAGACAAGAAATAACAATGACGGATATTCCAACCCCAATATGATTCTCTTTGCTAGTTAGCCCTCCAAAATTCAACCTCAAAAATGATGCATTTCGTATAAACTCGGAAAAACGGGCAAAGACCATACCCACCAGCCAGGAAGCCACCACCATGATAGGGGTAGGATATAAGATGTTGCGAATATCAAACATCGTAAAAGAGCCGTGGTGGGAAGAAATCAGGTCTTGCAAGTTAGAACCAAACCTCTTCCCAAACACCATGCCTTATACGGAGTATATTACCAAACGCTCCAATATCAGGATCTGTGGAGTAAATATGAAAGACGACCAAGGTAGCACATGCGGTTACAAAGACGATTTGTTCATTACAAAAACACACAGCTGCAATGCGTTGAACGAAAATGTATGTATCCAGGAGATATAATGGACTAAAGTAGTAGAAGGAAGTAGGAAGGAACAAAAACGAGTAAAGCATTGTCGACAAAGATTTAACTTCCACTAAACGAGCTTCACGAGCTCAGCTATTACAAATCCAAATTGTCAAGACCTCGTATCATCACATTTGCACGACTAACTTCTTTGCAACCTCAAAAATTACCATCTCAAAAGACGGTTACCAGGGTTTAGCTCTTTCCAGCTTGCTTTTCCTTTGTCTTTTGGATCTTCAAAACCTTTTTGACAATCTTTTGCTCTTCAATCAGGAATGCTCTAATGATCCTGCAGTGCCACAAAGATACATTAAAAATAACAAAAGAGTGTAATGTAAGAAACAACTCATCCTCTTAGTCAATCCTTGATTAAAAAAGAGACATGACTAAAATGAGCAACGCTCATGATACAAAAGAAGAGAGGAGAAATACCTCTCTCGGACTGCGCTGCCAGAAAGAACTCCACCATAAGGACGGTTAACAGTCCTCCTGTTCCTTGGCAATCTGGATCTCTTATATTCAGTAGGTCTCAAGTGAGGTATCTGCCCAACCAGCAATATAAAAGGTTACACACATATAGATATCTCCAAAGGAGAAAGATGAACCAAGAACCGTCATGAAGCCAGCTGAATTGCTAAAAAGGTATAGCATCAAGGTAAAAAGCAGAGGACGTGTAAACATTAATTGATGCTACCCCTAGAATGACATCACTGTGCAAATCACATAGAAGTAGCTACTAACAAGAGGTCATCGACTACTACTAGATCCCAGGTATATAATGATTCAAAAAACAGCATCTACCTCCCAGCTCAGTGGCTAATTTTGCAATTTAAAACAGAGAGAAAGCCTTTGAGCAAAAATAATTTAAAGCCATATTGTTAAAACCAAGTTTAGAAAAAATACAAACAAATTAAATAATAGGAGATGCAAATGCCCTCAGATCTCATAGCTTTAATAAATCATATGCAGATTAAGCATAGCACAATAACCAAAAGCCTTTACCAACCATAATCGCCTAGATGGATGGATCTAAATGAGAGAGATGGAGATGGATGGATAGATAGATATATAGATAAATAGAGAGAGAGAGAGAGAGAGACAGAGAGCAAAGATGGCGAGTAAAGGCTAATGGTGACTGAAAGCTATGCAACTGCTCAAGCGTATAGTTTTCCATCATTGGGCAATAACAGTGCACATCCAACTGTAAATAAAGCTCATAATCAAATTTGAATACATTTCCTTCAAAAATGAAATACACAACAGAGGGACAGGTAACACTAAATAGCTAAGATCAAACATTTACATACAACAGCACCAAAGTCCAACACAACTAACAGCGATGTATTGGCCAACAGAAACTACATTGCACATCCCTTTGTACTCCTTATAGTTATTTTCTTTGTTCATCACTGAGGTGTGTTCAGATAGGGGATTGGGAGGGATGTAATCTCTATTGTTTGGTTGGCAAAATAGGGTAAAGAAATTTAGCAGATAGGGAAAACAAACCCCTCTTACAAGCCAAATTAAATCCCTCAGAAAAAGAAGAGATTTAAACTCCGTTATCTCTCCACTCCCTGTCCCTTCTTTCCCATTTCCCATTACTTGTATTCAAGCAAGCCCAAACAGAATTTTCAATCAAACAATAAATACAAAAGTTCCATCAACTTAATGGCAAATACCGGCTCGATGCCACCATTGGGTGATGCAAATTAAGTCTTCTCAAAACATAGAATAGCTTGCAGCAATTTCGTATGCTAACACTCGCCATTATCACAAATCCCTTACAGCAAAAACTAAACACCGACACATTTTCTTAACATCAATGAAACTACCCAATTAACAGAAACCAAATTACAAAAATCAATCAATGATATTCATTAACGACGAGATTTCAACAACAGTTCCACAATAATAATACCAATACCAAAACTTCCCCCTCAATCCCTCCATCCTAATCATTCGTTTCCATCTGATCAAAATACCGCTCACAAAACAAAGGTAAACAAATGATTGAGACGATACGAGTACTTAACTACTCCCATTACATATAGCTAAGTCGATCATTATCAACATCACATCACATCACATCACATACACATACACATAGATAATAAATACACACTCAATTTCATTAAATTAAATCAAAAATGATAAAATGAACAACAAAAACAACTAAATTTGTACCCCTTGAATTCTCTTGCCAGTAACAGGACATTTAGGACCACTTGCTCTCTTCTTTGTAGTCTGATACACCAATTTCCCACCTAAAATTAACAACAAAATCAAACTAATCAAAACCCTAAAAAAACCCTTAAAAAATCAAATCAATTTAATAAAAATACAACAATGTAATCGATTAATTGAATGATTGATTGAATACCTGGGGTTTTGACGATGCGATGTTGATTAGATTTAGTAGCGTAACTGTGACGCCTACGATAAGTTAACCGCTGAACCATTGTTGTCTCTCTCTCTTGTCTTTCTCTCTCTCTAGAAAATGTGAAGAAGATGAAGAATGGCGGAAGAGGATTAGGGTTTTTCGGCAGTGAATTGGGGATTTATTTATGCTATTATAAGCAAGTGTTGGGATTTTGGTATCTTTCTATTTGACCTAGATCTAACGGCTGTCATGCGATCACCCGGTTTGTTGTCGGGTTTACTTGACTGTTTTGGTGTGGGTTTTTTATTTTGGGCTTTTTGTCACTAAACTATTTATATATCACCCCAATTGCTAAACGGGTCGGACATTTTACTCCGAATTGGCGAGGGATATATTCGTTTACGGTTTAGGGCGGATTATGTTTTTTAATGATACAAAAACATAATCTGTTCCTAAATATAAATCACGTATATATGAGAGATCGGCAATTAAGGTGGCAATAGTAGCCTAAACCGAACCGAAACCGAACCAAACCGAAGGAAAAAGTTTGATCCAAATCCAACTTTTGAAAACCCATAACCGATCCACTATTTGAAAACCCATATCCAAACCCACTATTGGAAAACCCAAACCAAATCCAAATCCGATCCATTCATACCAAAATCCGATCCATTCAAATATTTTTGAAAATTTAGGCTTTATTAAGTTTGAAATTTCAATTTTGTCATATTAGATGAATTTTTTATATGGCCAAAACAAGTTTTGGATCGGGTTTTCGATTATATGGTAGATCGGGTATGGATTTGGGAAAAAGTATAATGGATTAAGTATTGATTTCAATATTTTGGATATGGATCGAGTTTGAATATGGATCAGTGATCCAATAAGTAAGTGGATCGGGTTTGGATCTCGCAAAACCCGATTCAACCTGATCCATGGCCATCCCTAAACTTAATTTAATAGAGCTCAAGTGAAGAAAGAGTTAGTTGTAAAAAGACGACCAAAAGAGAACTGAACTGAGTAGATTAAATATAATTAAATGAAACTTAAATGAGCTGAAATTAGGTCTAGAAAAAGAGGATCGTTATTCTTTTAATTTTAGCAAATCTTCACGATTATAAAATTTTAGCGGTCTACTTTAGTGTCCACTAGGCTATGACTTGTGGCTTTTAAGCATTCATGTAAACTTTAACGAGTCTTGTACTAGACCGTCTCAGCATGAAACAATCTAATACGTACATATTTGGTTGTCTCGTACTTGAACATCCTTGACAGGTACTCCCTCCGACTCAACAAACGTTAATGTAAACAATATGTTGAGTCATAGGAGTAATTTCTTATAGTCAGTACTGTAATTTGTTCATGTCTCATGTAAACGAGTCGTAAATATATTGCAGACGATAAGAAATAATGGATCTTACGACGCTTTCTTTATTACCTAAGTTTACATGAATAAAAATACTTCCCAAGGAATCCTTAAAACATCCTCGGTAAAAAGACATAGCCAAGTTATATGTTTTGTACATTCTATAACATCTTCTGTTCTTAGCAGTATATTACTGCAAATCTACTTCCTGTGGTAAATCTACATTAATATCTCAATGCCGCGGATTATTCCATGATTATTATTAGAACGGAAAGAGCAAAAATGACGATTCTATATAGACTTTCCTACCAATTATATTTGTTTTGTTCATCTTCTTATGGCACCATAAGAGTTGTTCGGTCGAGAGTGTCGACATGTTAAGCACCCTCGAGACCAGCCGGAGTTCCATCTGTGCAAGGAACATCTCTGGACTTAATCTCGATTCTTGATGCTTTTGGAACTTCCTTACTATGCAATTCCCACTTCTTACTAGGTCCTTTAGCCTTTTCTCTTTCTGCAAGTATAAAATGCCTGTCCATGATCAGAGTTGTGATTGCATATTATATAACGGTTCAAAAGAGAATATGGCTAGAGCGACAAACCTTGTGAAGACTCGAGCGAACTTCAGTTAGAAGATCAGTATCTGAAGGGTCTTGCAGATCAACATGGACCCCGTGAATACCCATCAGAGTAATTGCATGAACTTCATCTTTGTCTGTGCGAACAAAATCCCAAAATGAGCGCATTGATGACATTATGACTTCCTTCAGCATGCTAATTGTAATAGCCCCCTCTCGGTCTCCTCTGAATTCGTTCTTAGAATCGTCTGCAAGGATAATGAGATAAATATATGTAACTTGATAGAGCCTGTTTTTTTCGTTTATATATCAGTGAACTCTATGGTCGATTAAACTCAGTTCGGTTTCAGTAAATTCTAATATGCCAAGTAACCTTAACATTGCTGACATTATACTCAGTACATAGGTCGATAAAACGTCTAATGGGAAAATACAATACCTTTGATCAGGGGAACTTGAAGAAGGTTTGAAACAGCATATCGACTCTTGAGATAGTGTTGAACTCTAGGGCCGTGGTGGAAGGGCTCGTCCTCAGTAAACCTCTGCAGGAGTACTTGAAACTTCTGAAATTCCCCTGCAACTTCGTTGTACTGACGAAATCCATCAGGATCATGAGTTTGTAACTCCTCAACTTTTCGATATTGCCATTTCAAGATCTCCCATGAGTTACAGACTTGTCCAACATATACCAATTCTAATTCCCTTTTCAGATCTCTGATCAATTTTTTTACATGGTCAGCTTCATGCTTTCTTAGTTTGTGAGACCAGAAATTTTGAGCCAGCACCGATTTCATCACAGGAACAGACACTTTTTTGTTCATGTCCAATTGATCTTGGCTCTTCAACTGAAGAAGACCTACATAAGGCAGAGACATACTATCCATGAATACTGTTCCTCTTTAAACAACCTAATTTTCTTCCAACATTGACCTTAGAGTTAACTGGAACGGTAGAGAATGAATTGTTTGAAACACAAAAGCATACGAAGTACCAATTTGTTCATGTCATACTCATATTCTGCAAGTCTTGATATTATGTTACTTAAATTCCATTTGAAGTATCTAACATGCCAGCATGGCAGCATGAGTACATGATTAACTGTCCGACTCTTACTCGTGATTTTTGTTTAAACTGAAGTGTCCAAGTTTCTCACCGATGTCTGAGCTTTATGCGATACAGGTACACGAGGTATAATATGAAGAGTCGGAGTGGCATAGCCGCATAGGACATATGAGACTTATGACAGTTATGAATACAGTAATTAATAGTGATACAAGCAGACAGAAAGATGAAACTGAAAATACTGTCAGGATTAATTTAGTCAAGCATTCTATGCACAGTCCTCCTTCAGCAAGAGGGTCAAAAGATACAGGAAAAAAAAAGTACTGCATGCAACTTATGGCATAAGCTTTGTATACTTTCAATAATTTGACCACAAATTGTTCAAAATTCAAAAGCAAGGAATCATACTCCATATCTTCTAAATTTCATATACCTACCGTTTCTATAAAAGCTCTTTTTTTTTTTTTTTTTGCATTATTCGGCTCATGCCTAAATGGTTTCGAGTGTTTATTCATGTTAACCGACCCCAGATCATTTTGGGATTAAGACGTTTTCGTTGAGTCACATTAGGAATGTGAGATCATGAACTTTAAACAGAGAGACAAAATATATGGATGATAGAACAGACAGATGGAAGTGTACAACATCACAAAAAGCACTTTGATGAGGAAAGTTGGTAGGGAGAAAAAGAAAGATGCATGATACATAATGTGATATACTTCCTTTTAAAAGAGCTCAAGGGAGAAAATCTACATGCATGGGTTTGTGCCTTTGTGGTGGGACTAGTGAGAGCGGATTTTCAATCCCATTTCGTGTCACATCTTGTGTCTCATTATATTCTTCTTGTAACACATCACCAGTTGAATAGTAAGTAATTACTACCAATTTTATTATGGGAAGAATGATGTGTAGCGAGATATAGACAATGGGATGGGAGATGGGACACAAAAATGGGACAGAGGATCTCAACTCGGACTAATAACTAACTTTATGTACTTTCTCTCATTAATTATAATTAATTGCATTAATTATAACCATAGAAAGGACACACTTTCCCTATGGGTGTCCATCTCACATAAGAATAGATTATTGTTCACTATTGTGGACCTCTCTTTTGTATGTAGAAATCCTGTCCATGGAAATTATGGGCAACAAAAAAGCAATTAGATGCAAAATTGAGTATCTTATGAGTTATAGAGGTATACCTTCCTAGGAGGGAACATTGGAATACTATAAAGTTTGTTTAGTACTAATAAATTCATAATTACATGATCATCGAGTACGAAAGCATTGAAGATAGAATGAGATACGCTATCAGGTGGTACCAAATTGAGTAATACCGACGTTCACAAGCTTTAGTATTGAGTTTAGGCCAAGCATGGTAGAACTATCTAAAAAAACAAGGTTAAAAAAGATGGACAAAAAATGAAAAAATTACTCATCGAGCGACCGACTTTGAGGACCATTCTCGTGTAAATAGACTCGCTCTAATTTGTTATCATCAGGTGGCACCCGATTGTTGTTTTTTTCTAAGGAATGGTCAATTCAGTAATGAAAAATCACACCACATCAACAAAGAAATCAATTTGATATGTATCTATATGAGTCGAACATGACCGATCTTCCTTAAAAAAACGATCATGTGGCGTGTCTGCATACACACTATTATAACGCTTTGATATAGCCTTCCAAAACGAATCTATGGATCACCCAATTTTATCGTGTTTATTAAAGACTAATCCTTGAATATCGAGACAATCCTTAATCACGATATCTTTCCACATTTGTTATAGAAGTCGAGTTCAGGAATCGGGGTTATAAACTTAGTAAATTAAATCACTAACAAGGAAATATATGGCAAGAACATAATCACATAAGATCAAGCAATTACTGTTAAAACAGGGGTAATATGATAGCTTACCAATTGCATACATGGTTTGTTGACTCGAAATGTCCAACTTCCGCATCTTGTCCAAGTACCTCTTGTAGAAGATTTGGATTTCGTCCATACGATCTTTATGCCGGATTCTTTCATCAATCCGTAATGGCCTCAGATCATCTTCAACTCTAGGAGACTCAGATTCCTCTAAGATAGTGGGAAGTCCACTAACTTTCAGCTGCCTCATCTCCCTTTTCATTTGCCGGATCAATTCCTTTTGCTCCAACAACACATCGTTTTCCACATGAACTTCCCCTTCATCACAACTCTCAGACGAATCTACCCTTCTCAACTCGTCAAGAATTGAACATTCCTCGTCACTCTCATCAGAATCTGAAAATTCATCAACTACAGTAGAAGTACTGCTATGTCTATGAGGGTCTAGTTCAATGAATGAAGAATCAACTTCATCATGCTCACTTTCAACACTAACATCATCTAAACTTGAACTATTTCGATCAATTGAAGAATCGTCTAATGACTTCAGAGGATATTCTTCCGAATCCACCATAATCTCATCATGATTACCAAAAACACAATCATGTTCATAAATCGTAGACCAAAAATCGTCACTGTTTGCATTAGATGAATAAACTTGATCAGAAACCTCAACCTCGTCAGCAACTTCATCTAGACTATTATTACTCTCCTCTTTCTCAGACAATTCATCTTGGCTCACACTTGACCCGTCTTTCTCATCGAAATTAAGATCACAAACAATAGGACTTTCACCCAATTTGTGCTCAACAACCTCATCCTTCTCAGACATTTCATCTTGGCTAACTCTTGACCCGTCTTTCTCATCGAAATTAAGATCACAAACAACAAGACTTTCAACAACTTTGTGCTCAACAACCTCATCTTTTCTACTAAATTGATCATCACATTCATTATGCACAAAAATTTGGTCATCAAAACCTAAATTTTCGCTTTCGCCACATTCAACAACCTCATCTTTTCTACTCAACCCATCATCACAATCATCATGCACCAAAATATGATCATGACACATAGACTCACAACCCAAATTCTCGCTTTCGCCACACTTAACAACCTCATCTTCTCTACTCAACTCATCATCAAAAACCCTATTTTTAACTAAAGGGGGTTCAAGATTAACATCCATATCAACAGAAAACCCCTGAATTTCGTCGTCGAAAAAGGAATCAACTTTCTGAACCAATTCTTGTTTAGGATTGAACCCATCATTAGAAAACACAAACATTTCATGAACAGTAAAGTTCATAGTAGTTTGAGCAGGTTCTTCAACAAATGCACAAACACTATTCCCAGCAAAGAACTGATACTTACTTGTATTAGCATTAGCATTCACAACACTTTCCATTTCTTTTTCCTCAATTTGATCATCAAAACCCTTAATTTCCTCAACTTTTTCCTCACTTTTTATACCATGATCATCATTATCAGTCCAATTTTCCACTGTTTTCTCAACAGAAAACCTGTAACAAACCCAAATTGCCATTAATTCAACATATTTGATCATAAAATAATCATGAACTATCCCAAAAGGTTACATATTTAACTAAAAGCGTAAGTCTCCTATAAAACCGTCTCATACGAAACTTCACAAAACAATCATGAACTAAAAGCAGTAATTGTCCTGTAAGACCGTCTCATATGAAAGTTCACAATTTTACAAATTTAACTAAAAGAGTAAGTCTTGTATGAACCCGTATCACAAAAGTGTACAAATTTAACTAAAATGGGCAAATAGCAAGTCTCCTGTAAAACCGTCTCATACGCACCTCGAAAAAAGGCTGAAGACGTGAAGAATGTAGTTCCAAAGAGAACACCAAAAGGAATTGACTAACCCAAACATTTTTTTTGTATACAAAATCAAAACTTGTTAATGACAAAAACCCATTAAAAATGTGAAATCTTTAGCAAAATTACAATCAACCCACAAAAGAATTCTCCATTTTAAGTAAAGAGAAAAGTAAAAAAAACAGTGGGTTGATCACAGAATTATGGAAAAATGAAAAACATGGGTTAGAACTTAGAACACAGAGTTTTGACTTATTTCAGCAGAAAATGTGTGGAAATTTTTGGTAAGAAATAATTGTGAGAGATTTGTGCATGAGATTTGTGAATTGTGATGTATTTTGAGCAAACAATTGAGGGAAATAAATCAAGTAGTGTTTAATTGTTTATATACTGTTTATGGCAGAAAAAAATTTAAGGATTTTGTTCCATCATTGGGGTTTGGACGGTCGATTGGGGCCTATGGTATACTTATTGAGTTATTTATTCATTTATGTACTCCATAGTCCGTACCTATTAGTGATCTCGGTTTGATCTATCTCGTTTTTGTCGAATTAGGATTCTCTTCATTTCGTAAAAGAATTAAAATGGTTTATTTTCGAACATATTTGTGAGTAAGTGCATCAGTAGTGGAACGAGGGAGGGTAGCGTCCCACCAAAAAATGAAAACTTCAAAAAACTTTGTTAATTTTGAACTTTTTTCGATTTTCTCTTATGGCATTGCTTGTTTGCCCCAGCGACATTTTTCCACCCTAACTTGAAATCCTAACTCCGACACTAGGTTACATGTTGCAATTTTGCTATTTGTCGTCCCCCAGTGGCGGCCAGGATTTGATTTTGGAGGGGAGGGGGGGTGAACGACTAATTACATAAGGTGCACCCAAAAAAATTTCAAATTTTTTTACTAAAAACTTCGAAAATTTCATTCATCAGAGGGGGCAACCGCCCCTGCTAGCCCCCATAACTCCACCACTGTGACACCCCCCCCCCCCCCCCAATATTGTCGATAATGTGTTGGCGAAGGGTTTGCCTTTGTCAGAATTCCCGAAATCAATTTCAAAGTATTTTTTGGTGTGTAAAGGGACTAGGAAATAAAACGAGAAAGAAAAATCTTAATTTAACTCGTCTATTTATGTTATTACCTTAGTAGTGCAAATCCCGTGCGATAGAATCAACTAATTAATTAGTTGATGGAATGGTTTATTCTAATTTCTACATAATAATCTTTATGGAATGGCTAATTAGTGAAGGTCCATTCCCTTGCTAGAAAATTTGAGCGGAAAAATTTAAAAGATGTATTCTATTTTATTTTAAGAGATGTATTCTATTTTATTTGTTTATAGGAATTATCACATATGTTCAAAGTTTTAATACGATAGAATCAATTAATTAACGATAGCCCAAATAAACCTAGTAATTGAAATTGTAATATATAGGTCACATATTCGAGTCTTTCCTGATCTAGAATATCCATATTTACGTCCCTTATTAACATAATTTAACACGTTTGATAGAATTATCACAAAAATTAAAGTTAAAGGAATTAAAGGTTTTGAATGATTGGAAATTAGGCTTTTTAATTTAATTTTTTAAGCTAGGAAGGTGGGTTCCCAAAATAAATGGTACGGTGGGGGATTTGGTATTAGTCTTTTCTTTTGAGGGAATAATAAAAACAAATTTTGAGGTTGTTGTAAGAACTACACGAAAACTTCCCTTTTTGACTTGCTCCATTACTTTAATTAATCAACCTAATTTATAAAAAAAAAAAAAAAA